>JAECUM010007368.1:0-105840 GCA_016617855.1 Megalonaias nervosa | reverse complement strand
GGGATATAGTTTACATAGTTAACAAAGTGGTGTTGTATACATAATAAACATAGTTACCATTGTGTTGAAGTATATATAGTTTCCCTAGTGTTGTAGAGTACATAGTTACCAAAGTGGTGCAGTATACATAGTTACCAACGTAATGTAGCGTACATAGTTACCAAAGTGGTCTAGCATACATAGTTACCAAAGTGGAATGTATACATAGTTACCAAAGTGGTGTTGTATACGTGATCACCGTAGTTACCAAAGTGTTGTAGTATGCATGTTTACGATATCAAGTTTACATAATAGACTGCACTCTCATAATATTATGAATAATCTCAAATCAACTCTGCATTAAACAGTAGATTACAAGAAATTATTTTGTCCATATTGGAGATGTCTTAATAGAAAAAAAAGTGCTTTGTACAAATATAATTTTCTCTCATTTCTTTAATGGTGCTAATATCCCCGCTGGTCTAGTTATAGTAGGGCTCGCCTCTACATGTCATTGACATATCTCACCTCTATTTATTTGAGTTCAAGCCTCGGCTCGAAAAATTTGGGCATATGAGAAAGCTCGCCAACAACGTTCTTTGTGGGTTTCTTTTTTTTTTGCTTCCTCCACCATATATATAGGCTGCCATGTATATCCTATTGTGTACTGAAGAAAGTGACCCAAAACCCCATAAAAAAAACTAAACATTAGTCAGACGTATGCGCTATGTAACCAGGAGACACAGTGATGTTGGGAGTGTAGATTGATCGCATGTAACAAACCGCTATTTTCACATCTACAATGGACTAAACTGCAAATAGACACATAATTGGAAAGGATATGTACCTCAGAGCAGAACTAATACATAAAAATGCCGTGTAGACACATCTCTGTTATAAACTTGTACACACTACTGTTGTAGAGATTTCTGCGATAAGTACAAAAAAGGTACTTTATTAGTACTCATGGCATGACGTTATCACGTAGTTTAAGAAATCAGCCGTGAAAACTCTTAATAGTAAATACCTTGTGTTTGTCATTGTGGTTCCAGCTTTTAAAACTGTCAAAACAATGGTGAAGTAGTAAAAGGAAATGAGGTTTCTATCTCGGAGACCCCCTTCCCCCTCCAAAACATTTCTATCTTAACATTCTTGTCACCACCTTTTCTAGCATAATAACGACAAAATGCGTTTTTTCTTTTCACAGGTGACTAAATATGTTTGTCGAGAGGAAGGGGGTCTCTGAGATAGAAACAACTCATTTTCATCTACTACTGTTAAAGTTGAGACACAATATAATATTATATAAGATGGGGTTTGAGAGAACGTCAAGTAAGTTCCACGGGGTCTCTTCATTGCCAGTAAATCCTTTACCATGGGTCCTTTCTTATGGCGATTATGACCCCACAGGTACCCCATGAGAATTTTTCTTTTGGCGACATTTTTTTCTGAATGTCCTTGTGTGGGGTACCCTCAGTGAGGTCACAAGGATAAGGTCTCACATCACCCTGCTGTTTATTTTTGGGGGGTTCCAATTTTCTATTGCAGACATACTCCCCGGCGAATTCTTAAATGTGCGAAACGAACTTTTAGAAATTCAGAGAGCTGTCTCAGTTATGTAATTTCATGTACACCCCGCAAATCAAACACCTTTTGTGCAAAATGGCACCCTTCACGTTGTTTGACGTGGTGAGAGGTGTACATAAAATTTCTCGGAGCGACCCCCCCCCCATCTATTATTAGAAAAATTGGCATCATTACGCCCCATCGACAATGTGTGGATCATAGGCTTCGAGCTCCAGGCGTCAGTATGATAATCCAACATTATAACACTGCGCCACGAACTTCAGTTACATATATACGTTTGAGAAATTATTATGAAGTTACATAACAGGAAATTCCCACAAGTGATCAGTATACATTTCTGATTTTGAATCAAAATATAGAATAAATCGAGAAATCTACAATCTTTCGCATTTCTTCATTTGGTTAAAATAAATTCCAGTCCTAGCCAGAACATCTGTACAGGAAACAAAATGACATATTAGATCAATACAGACAGGTCATTTCTGATTTGTCTGCAGTCTGGACGATCGATAATGCATTCTGCAAGTGGTTTTTAGTAAAACCTGCCTACACGAAATCAATACAGAACATTGGTTTCTTATAAGACCATATTGCGACATTTATTTATTTATTCTAAGGTCTTAAAACTATTATTGTCCGATACCAGATGATTTAAACAATTTATCCTTTTCCTTATCAACGATGAAGAGAGATACACGAATTTCTAAATGTGCGAAACGAAATATTAGAAATTCAAAGGACTCACACACAAGAGAGCCATCTGTGATATTTCACGCAATAACAACGGAGACAACCTATCAGAGAGAGATTTGCTTGACAGAGTTATCTCCCATTAAAATGCAAAGGAGACATTGTAAAGAACTTCATCCCTAATTATTAATGTCTGAACAGAAGATAATAGAAATAATTCACCAATGTGTTTATACAAAAAAAAAATTTAATTTTTCGGCTTACTTTTCGATGACATTCAAATAACTCTTTCATTGCTATCCTGGTGAGAATATACTTAGCACCTTTTGCAAAAACCTTTGACCCATTTAAGTCGATATTTATATTTGTATATTTTTCTTGACTGATCGGATCATGAAGGTTATCGCATTTCAGTATAAGCTCATCTCTTAACTTTTCAAGATAATCATAATATTTGCTGTTTTCTGATTTAATAAGCGAGAGTTTTATTTTATCAAATTTATTAAAACAAATACCTGAAATTTCATCATTAAATTCAAATGATAATTGTTGGCCGTTAATCATCAATTTTTTTCTAATTTTGCTATTAACTCCGTCGGCTAATGTTAAATTTTCGAACATTATTTTTTAATGTGAGACAAAATTAATTAAATACAACATCGAGTATATCATTATAATTACCGGCATAGTGTCCAATAGCTAACGTATTATTTCCGTCCTTGCAATATCTCTTATCGTCAAAATTACTTAGTCCACGTTTTATAATTGTATCTGTTTCAAGTCTGTGATGATTTGTTCTAATAACATTTGTTTTAATAAAGCTGATATTATTGTTTAGCGCTTCTTTAACGTCATCAAATTTCATACCTTTTATCACATACCCACGAGGAATACCTTTTGCCTTTTTTGTCAGTTTATCGTCATCTAAAATTACGGCTTACAGTTTACTTCGAAGTCCAACAAATTCCTTAACTGGCACAAACATAAATTTATCTTTCATCTTGCCAATAACTTTTTTTATTTGCATCATCATCAAATCCACTACTTTTTGGGTAATCCGATAAATCAAATAAGTCACGGTGTTTATAAATATCCTTATAGACATCCTCACATTTTATATTATAAACTAGCGAATCAGTATCAGTAAATAGCAACTCCGAATCTGGCCATTGCTTTTTTGGTAAAATTATAATGAAAATCGTACATCAACCACTTTGATATATCAAATACAGCTGCACCAACATAAATCGGTTTATTTAACTTTAAATTTGTCTTTCGTTGTTGTATTGCAACAAGATTTACATTAAATATCTTCATACTGACAAAACCGTCATCGTTAACTAATTTATTTCTGCGATTTATATCATTTAGAATTTCAATATTGACTCCCTTTCTGATATTTTCAATTGTCTTGCCGAACACGGAGTTGTTCATTAACTTGAAAAAGTTTTTCTCAAAGTTCAGGTGATAATAAACTGTAATCTATCATCATAGACTCTGCTCAAAACGGATAGTCCTTATGTAGATCAAGTAACGAACTACGATAATCGAGATCAACTTCAACAAAATAACATATCTTTTGGGAGATTTTTCTCAGTTTCTTTAAGAAATTGATCTGGAGTTATCCAATGAAATCCACTGCACTGCATTGGCTTTGACATTGCATAACCATATAAATTAACATTGACCAGATAAATAATATAATTTGATGGAAGATTTTTATCATATTTTTTTTTTGTTATACGCTAATTCCGCCTTAGATACCTTTTTCAATAAAATTAAACATATCTACATCCGTCAAGAGATCCAATTCTATCTTACTTGTTTTTAGCAGAGAATCCCACGACAATCCTGGTGCAGAATAATACCAACGGGGGTCTAGTCCATAATTATTATGACTACCTTTACGAAAACTCTCGAAAACATCTTCTAGTAATAATAGATCTTTTTTAAAATATAAATCATGATAATCACCAAATATTTTACAACCTAATTTATTTCAAATATCTTGCGCATATTTGTACTCTTCATCTATAACATTTTCATATTTTAGTTGTGAGTAAAATTTATCTTTATCAGGAAGAGAGGTTTCATCAAATCTGCTCCAGTCGTCGAGATGCTCATACGGAAAGACACCTTTTTCTCGTCACGGAGACTTAGTTTTCACCAACGCAACTTTTTAGATCATTGAAACAGTTACAACCTTTTACGAGCTCGGCCAATGGTGCTGCCATAAATTGCAGACTGCCAATAAAACATAATTTGCCAAGCGTAACTGACACGTACTTTTCCAAATTGCTCGGGATACATTTTATTTTATTAGTTAATTTTAGTTTAGTTTTAATTTCCTCATTGCCAAATGCTTCTACAATGATATGACTATCATAGCCACGAATGTTATGTAAAACTACAAAAAGAAAATCTGGCGCATGAAATTTCAAATTGCAATCGTTATGTACTGCTCCGCGATATTGACCGGTTAGATGACAGTGATCGCGCACATTTTGTTCAGACAACAACTTTTCACAGATATGACAATTAACTGCCTCATCAAAATCAAGTTGTTGTTTGGATGTTATTTTCATTGGAGCTGTTTTGGATAATCTGTTGAAAATTTTATTAACATTGTCTATTAAATTTTTAAATAACCACACGGCCGGACTTTCAGATTCACTATTTTTACATCTGTATAACTTTACTGGACTTGAAAAATTGTCATTAGCACAACAAACTACTTTATAAGCTGCTCCGCAAGGAACATCTTGTTGTATTGTTCTTGTACTTGATTTACTCGGGTTATTTTCTGCGCCAGACACAGGAACAAGCAGACACTCCAAATCAGCGTAAATGACAAACGGGATACTTAATTTACGATTATAATTTTTAAATTTTAAAACTTTTTCTTTCTCTCCTGGCATGGTAATTCTTTAAACGTTAACACAGTATTTAAGGTGCTCCTGCAGGGTTTCATGCTAAGAAAATCCTTGTAGGCATTTATAGCCAAAGTGATTCTTACTTTAATTTTTATTATATTGTCTACCAACTAGGCCGTTAAAGTTTTTATCCAGCTATAATGTCCTTTATAAAATAATAAATCTATTGTCATTTGCGTAGCAAATGCTGAAATATATCTCGGGTAAACAATTTCTTTTTCATCTGGTCCAAAAACATTTATTGAAATATCATTTTGTTTTTCAAACTTTGGTATCTGATTCTCTGCCACTGGAAAAGTTATTCCGTTCAAATTTAGCTCATCTTTGTACGGCAAATATTTTTCAACGCGATAGGAGTTACAACTTTGAGGATGTCTAGCAGACAAAATTGCCCAACGAAAACATTCGTTATCGTTGTTTTTAACATTTATACATTTTTTTAAATTTTTTTTTGGAAGATCAACTTAAGAACTACGGCGAAGTACGTTATATTTCATTGTGTGAAATAAAACTTCTATTATAATTTCAAATTTCCAACGTGATCCTGATGCGGTAAATCCTTCCAATTTTGTATTTATTTCGCGATGTATTTCATCAGCGGCTGAAGAAATATTTGTTGCAGCTAATATTTTTCGTGATTAGACCGTTACATATGGTTCGGCAATTTCGTTGTCGAACCTTACATTATCAAAGATAATATCAGCTATATCTTTTTGAATCGCGTGTAACTTTGATAAAATTACGTGATACGATACTATTAGTTTGATACTTTTATGAGGTGCAAGGTTTTGCGTTACAATCGGATACAGGGTTGAAATAAATTTGTGTAGTTAAAATTTGCTAAAATAGTTTGATTATCAAATTTATTAATGTTATGCTAACCAGAAAATGCAGTAGCAATCTTTTTCGCTTTGAGAAGGCTCTTTTTAGCAATATCTCGCAATTTTATCATATATATATATATATATATATATATATATATATATATATATATATATATATATATATATATATATATATATATATATATATATATATATATATATAGTACTTACAGTATAATGACAGAAATTTTAAAATACATACGACCAAGTGTAGGAGAACAAAAGCAGTATCATGTTCGTCCAATTTTCAATCATTACGCTGGAATTGCACTTGGATCTGTAATTCACGTGAGATACGAAAAACCGTTTGGCATACCAACGTCATATGGAATTAGAATCTCAGTAAAATGTGATAATGCAGAACGCGTTGAAATGTTTCGCAAGGATTTTATTTATACTTTGTTCTGCGGAGACATTCCAGCAGGACAACAAGTTTATCGAGTAAACAGTTTGATAAACGATGACAATATCGATAATCTCTCTTTATAAGATGCATTTCAACCGCATCCGGAGCTCCACTTGGCCGAGTGGTCTAAAGCGCTCTCTGTTACGGATCACTGCCATCTTACCTCTGTCTGCGTGGGTTCGAGTCCACGATTCGGCCAATGTGGGTATGTGAGAAAGTTTGCCAGCAGATTCTCCTGGGTCGGTGGTTCTTTCCGGGGTTACCAGGGTTCTTCCTCCACCATTAATACTGGCCACCTTGTATAGCCTGTCGTGTGCTGATAAATGGCGTTAAACCCTACAACAACAACAACAACTTCAACCGCATCCCGAGTTTGATTTGTATGAGACCAACGATCGCGGGATTATAAGAAATGTTAAAATTAAAAAAATATTGGGAAGTTTAGATAGGTATGGTTATTTTCGTGTGAATGTTCGCGGAACTAAAACAGATTTTGTTGATTATAAATCACATGGTTTTGTTTGCGAAACCTTTAATGGCGCCATTCAAAATGATTTGGTTATCGATCACAGTAACAAAATTAAAGTGGATTATCGTATAGAAAATTTAGATCCCGTTACATAAAAAGAAAATAGTAAAAAAGGATCCGGCGATGGTAATAATTTTAAAAATTAAAGAAACCCCAATTTTTTTCAATAAATCTAGAAACTGGAGATGAAATAAAATTTAAATCAATAACAGCTGCCGAAAAACATTTTAAAATTCATTCACAGCGAGTAAAAGATGTCGCTGACGATATAACTAAATCAGCAACGTCAATGTTTCCTTTGATAAATTTATTTTCAAATATATTTTCTAGCTCGGTTTTGATAAGACAATTATGAGCAAAAATCAAACATCATCTTTATTAAATTTCAGAGTTATAAACGTACTGTCGTTAAGTTTATTTTTTTTTCTGTTGCTGTTAGAAGAATTTTATCAGTCACCATGCGTTACAATAACGTCAACAGAATAAGAACTGTATCCTGATAAACATTTTCGCACTGCTTCAGCTAATTCTCTGTAATTGAATATATTAACTTTCTGATATTTTATCTCGTTGGTCATTTATTATTATAAATTAGATACAAATGTATTATAATATGGATTTGATGAAACAACTTGCTGATATTTATGATGACGATAATTTTTCACCACAATATTATCGCGATATAAAATGTGAGTCGGTTGGTGATACAGAAGATGACATTTTATTTGACAACTTCAACGATGAGATTGTGGACGTAGTTGATAAAAGATATTACAGCAGACCGACAACTGGATGATATAATGTTAAGTATCATATCGCCAAAAAAATAATAAAATTTAATTTTACTATTACCGAGCAACAGATATTTTGGCAACTTATACAAACTTTCCGTATTTTGAAGCTAACTGGCCAGCAAAGGAGCATACAATATGATTTTATTTTATTTTTTAAATATTTGATTTGATGCTAATCGATAATGCAAGAAATTTATATTTAAAGTCGTTGTGTAGACCTATCATTTGTAAATCTGTACTGATAAAGTACGAGCAAATTTGTAACAATATTAGTTCGATATAGACCGAGATGGTACCCAGCTGTTAAATTTATCGCTATACCCACGCCACTTAACTAACCTTTTATTGCCTTTTTTCCTGATAACTTTTTCAATAACAAATATATCTTGCTCCGTTTTCGTAAAAGCTACAAGTTATAGATTCAACCAATAAACCTTTTAGCGCACAGGTAACCGGTGTTGTCAGTAAAACTTTATCAACAACAAATACTTCTTCGCTCCAGTTTTGAGTAAATCCTTTTTCAAATACTTTTTTTGTCAGAGAAATTCTAACTTTATCATCAACTTTTAAATTTATGTCTGCGGTACATTTTTTGTTTGCTAACATCGCCTGGCACAGCTGTACCAGCTCCAGTGTCTTTAAACCACATCATGTTAGTTGCAACCGACTTGGAGTAATCGTCACTAAACGAAATAATATTTAGTATCGTGCTCGCAGCTTGTAGGTGATTTGAAATATCTTCCACTGACTGATTAGCTAGCTGATATCTAGCACTTTTAAATAAGCTCCAGCCGTTGTTTATGAGAGCTATTTCCGTTCCAGCTGCAATTGCAGCATGTGGATTAGCCACTGTCATAATCTGACCACGTACTTCTAACATGGCTTTGTGCGGCAAAAGAAACATATGCTCGTCCCGTGTATTAAATGTCCTAACACCAGCTTTATTTGGTTCGTTAGAATTTTCGTCGAGATACTCAATATACTCAAATTCTGTTACTGTGTCGTCAGTGTCATACGTTTCTACCAAATCGAGATAATGTTTAACAGACATTTTTTTAAGTTATTGGGTTACATAAAATGTGTCGCTAATCACGGAGTGATCGGCGACGTTGCCTTAGATGTTAATGTTTGGATAATCTGCTCTCCTAATAGGGATAAAAGTTTTTTTGTTGTTGTCATCATTGCACGTTCTGTTTCTTTTGCTGGGCCGATTTTAGACGCAGCTCCAGTTACAAATGCTTTTGATGCGTCCAGTGCAATTGGCGCAACTTTATGAGCGATTCCCGGAGCATTTTCTATAATTTTAGTGAACATATTTCCCAAACATCCTCCAACTATTTTTCTTCTGTAAACATTTTTCTTTGTCTCATTTATATATATATATATATATATATATATATATATATATATATATATATATATATATATATATATTATTTACAAAAAGATCAATCACTAAATCAATCAGGAAATGATTGTGCGTAAGTGCAGATAATAAGTAACAACCTCTTTATCAAAATCCAGCTGTCGTCCAGATTGACCTGTCAATTGCATAGTTATTTCTGTTATCTGATTTTCAACATTTAGCTGATAATAAATAACCTGCCTTGGATTAATTTGCATAAATGAGCCTGGTTGAACGTCCAGCTAGAAACTATATTTTGTTTGTCCTTTACTGCCTTTAGCTGAGTAAGATCCAGGTGCAATAGAGCAATTTATTAATATTGTGTTTACGTCAGTTATATTTACTTGCAGATCACCGTCATACGTCATAGTTTTTTCTGCTACGGAACCGTATTATTTACGAGTAAACCCTATCAGAGACGCAGTACTTTTTGCTGATGAAAAATCGATTGACATACTAATTGTAGAGTTATTCTAGCGCGTAACGTGTTATAATTTGGTGTCAGCTCAAAATTATCAGCAACGCCATTTTTTTGTCGTTATAAGCTCTTTTATTGCCTTATTCAGATCAGTAACATTACAAGCTTCTTGTGGAATTTTAAATGTTGTCCACGCCGCTGCTTTAAACGTACATTCATCATTGACATCAGATTTTATATTAGCCATAGAATGCCACGCCGTGCAAGAAATTAGTCCAATCTCATATTGTTTTTCAGGATCCAGTTGTATTGGTGGAATATAATTTACTGAAAAATTTGCGCTATCTTTTGTAGCAGTGCTAGAGTCGAGTAATAATGTTGTTGACTTCTTTATTTATTATATTTTTTTTACAAAATTAGGTCATTGTGTAAGATTTTCTATTCGTCTGACGTTAACAATCCACCTGATCTCAGACGATCGAGTATGTCAACCATTTCATTGTCAATTTCAGCGCCAGCGTTTGCAGCTTCTTTTGACAATATCAACAGCATTAATCTACCAACCATTTCAGCCGTTGATGTGAATATGTTTACCCCAGTCCCAGTTTGTTCCTTCATCAATTGTTTTAGTTGTTTATCTTTATCATGCACTCTTTTAGCTCTTTCAATTCTTTCAGGTAATGTTCGTTCTGAATCTATTCTTTTTGCTATGTTGCTCAAAGAATTAGCGTGATGTTCGTACATATTTTCCTTTATTAGATTAATAGCTCTGATGTAAAGATCGGCGATAATGCTATGCCGGTATAATCTAATACATCCTCTGAAGTTTTCATTTTCTGGTACTACATCGCCGATATATTTCTCACTTTTTTCCGCTATTTCCTCTAACTCTCTAATTTTCTCATCGGCGTTAAAATCTTCGTCTAAAATATTTGTGGACTCGTAAGTTACTTAAATTATATTGTTTTTTTAAACGAATTATTCTCGTTATCTTTTATTTCGTTGTATATATTTTTTAGATCATCTTCGAATCTTTCTCTATATTGGATATCTAATCCATGCTCTTTTCTCCATGCTTCTCTTTTAGCTTTTTCTTTTCGTACATCTCCTTAAGTATATCCTCCCAACTGCTATTTTTATTTCCTATATCGCAAAACTTTCTTTCAATCGCTTCTGATAATCTTTCTTCAAATGCAACTGGATTATTGATCAGCCGATTTAGTTCAGCTTGTCTAGCAGCAGGATCAGCAATATTAGATACAAGTGCTTCAGCCAATCTTTTTCTTTCTTCATCAGACCTGGCAACGATTTTTTAAACAGCTTCTTCTTCTTCTTGTTCTTTAACTAATCCGATTAAACCTTTTTCCCGCAATTTTGTAATTTCTTCTTCTGATGGCGGTAAAATTTCAGGTTGTTTTCTTAGCAAAGCTTCAGTAACCGGCTTTAAAATTTCTGCGGCAACTATTTGTCCACGTCGTGCTTCTTGGACTTTTTTCTTAAATTCTTCTTGAGATTGAGCAAGTTTTTTTTTCCAGATCTTCTATATGTTTTTTGTACTTTGCTCGTTTGTCCATTTTATATCAAAGATGTTTGATAAAACTACTGCAGGTAGCTGTCAATACAGCAGCGAAATATTTTTTTTTTTGGATCGCATGCAAGTTTATCGAATAAAAAGAAATTATATTTATCTTTAGTTGCCCTATGATACAGTTTAATAAATTTTTCTTTCGTTACGTCGCCACATTGCTCGTTTGCAATATTTCTAATGTCAACGTTGTCCAGTCATGGTAATAATATAAAGCAACCAGCATTTCGTGTAATGAATCTATCAACGTTATAAAATCCTTGAGCGAGATAAACAGAGTTACATTTTTTATTACGCGACAGTGAAAAATATGATCTTACATTGTTTAGCGGAATATCATCAAAAACAACTATCTTATGTTCATCCGAATCAAGTTGATTCACTGGGATAAGCTCTTCTGGTTGTCTGACGATAAAAAAAAATCTTCACCAACCTCAAGATCATCACGAAGTTTGTTATTACACTCGTTAAGTAGCTCGTACTTATCCTGTTGTGGATTAATTGTGTAAATGAAAACTATGTCGTAGTTAAAATTATCGCCAAGCAGTAAATTCATCAGCAAATTTGTTTTCCCCGACCCAGTTCTTCCAACAATAAGATAATGACAATCTGGAAGTTCGTTGTTGTGTTATGTTGCACCAGCCGCTCTGTATCAAAATTAAATATCGACATATTATAAACTAAGTTGATATAAAATTATAAGACAATAAACAAATAATGAGCTATTATACAAAATTTGGAACAACATTAGGAGATTTGTCGGCTGTAAGTACAACAATTACAAGCGGCAATATTGATTTTTTTTTTAAAAAAACTGGCGATACAATGACAGGAAACCTATCTATGTCAAAGCAACAAGTACTTAGTTTAGAAACAAATTATCCGCCAATAAATGTTGTTAATACACAAGCTGAAAGTTATGTACAACTAAAATATGTTGACGATAATAAACTGTCACTGACAGGAGGAACTTTAAGTGGTAACTTAGATATGTCAGGAAAAAAATTATAAATTTGGAAACCGGATATCCACCAACAAACTTAAATCAAACTCAAGCGGTAAGTTATTTGCAGTTGAAGTATGTGGATGACAACAAGCTTGACAAAACCGGTGAAACGGTTACAGGTATTATTAACATGTCGAGCAAGAAAATTATTGGGTTGGAAATTGTATATCCGCCAGCAAATGTTGATAATAACACAAGCTGTAAGTTATGCTCAACTAAAATCTGTTGACGATAACAAGCTTAACAAGGCCGGCGACACAATGACAGGTGACCTGATAATGAGCAATAACTTAAAAATAACTGGATTACCGACAGCCTCGCCACCAGCTAATGAGACTGATGCTATTAGTTATGCTCAGTTAAAAGAAGAACTTGTCCCATATTTTAAACGATCCTGTGGACCAAGATCTGGTGGACCAATGCCAGGCAACATAAATATGAGAAACAAGAAAATAACGACAACATATGTTCCAGTTAACCCTAATGATCTGATAAATAAATCATATATTGACAGTGTATCTGGTGCTGTAAAACAAACCAAAAATAGTGTTGGGTATATTCCAACACTTTTTAAGGCAATTGACAACAACAGAGTTGGGTTTGAGGTAAGCGCATCGTCACATTATCCCGAAAATTATCCTCATCACGCTTTCTCTGATAGACAGGAATGGACAACAAACGGAGAAAACAAAGACTTTTGGATCAAAATTAAATGTCCCATTGCAGTTGCTATTTGGCAATTTCATTTGCGCGGTCGATTAAACTCTAGCGTTGGTCGAATTTATAATTGGCGATTGGAAGGATCAAATGATGATATTGACTGGGCAATATTGTATAGTACAGAAAATACGTATATCTCAATAACACAATACTTTACGACTCCGACAGAAAATACCATTAACAAGTACTTGTTTTTTCGAATATATATTGTCACTGCTGAAGTTCCGTTTCCAGGATTGACAGCATTTCAAATATACACACTCGATGATCAAATTTAACCTAGTGTTATAAAATAATGTCAGAACCACCAATTATTACCGTTGCGAGAGAACCTTATGATAATATTTTTAAACCAAAAAAAAGATATTTTAGAAGAAGACAGTGGGGACAGATCAGAAGCGACGAAAAGAATACAAATTATAAAACGTATTAGAATTAATTCTTTGAACGAAACAATAATGTCTGGGGAGTGGATGAATTTGGTTCGTGTTATGCACATGCAAGGACTACAACTAATAAAGCAATAGAAATCTTTGATATTATAAGCAGATACTGTCATCATGATAATTGTCTAGAAGAACAAAAAGAAGTTGAAATTATGTTTCAAAAATATTGCTTGAGCTTGACAAGGAAAATATAGATTTGATAATACAGTCGGACTTAATAAAAGCACGAGCTCATGGCGGAAAAACACTGGAAGAAAGACGAATAAACGAAAATCATAATCGTCTTGACAAACTAGCGGAAACTAAGAGAATAAAAATAAAAAGAAATAAAAAGTTGTATGATAGTTTTTCAAAACGAAAAATTTTTAAGCACCTCGGCATGTACTACCACGAAGAAACCCTAATTAAAATCGTTACCATGACGGTGGATGCTGAGTCAATTATTAAAGTGTACTCGAACGCAATTTTACCAATCATACGTAAAAAAAAAAAAAACAGAATTCAATCCGATTATTGTTAATAAATCTCTAAAGATAATCAAACTTTTAAGGAAGAAATTGATAATTTCAGTGATATTGAAGAAGTTAGACAAAAAAGGTTGGAAGGAAAGATTGATTCTTATTGCGACATTAGTGAAGAAGATGATGTTCCACTTCCATCTCTCCAACTCTCTAGACAATTATCATTACGAAATAATTACAATGAAATTGAGAAAATACTCACGAAACCATGCGAAAAATTAATGTTAAAAGTATCTTACATTATTGGTCTTCTCACAATTGAACGAGAAAGACTAGAAAATCAATGCTAATAAATTTCGTAGCCGCATACGTAATTATCAGAAAGCATCTTGTTCTCAAAAATGTCACGTTGGATCAAATAAGTTTGGAACTCGGATTTATTGACGAAACAGAAAGAGTATACGGTAATTTGGCAAATGAAAGTGAAGCAGAAAACACGTTTGATTCCTACAGTTGGTTAAAAAAAAATGAGGTATTGACAGATGAGCAATATGATGATACTTCGTCAGTTGTTTATGACACGTACAGATATTTTATAGCTGATCCTAACAATAATAAAATTTCGTGAGTTTCTTGATTCAATTGTTGGTACTAGAACTTTTACTGTCGTGTAAAAATTGCAAACAAATATAGCATAATGAAAAAACAGATCATCGATTTCAATCATATTTCAAAAGAAATTCCACAACAAGATGTTGACGCACTAATGCAATATTACAAGTATTACAATAAAAACCTCTGGTGTGTAAAACAATGTTACAAGTATTACGATAGAATACTTCGAGTAATATCATATTTATCACCGCTGATGACCAGCTCTGGAATAATCTCGAGTGCAGCATCATTAAACCCGTTTTTGTTAATAATATCTGGTGTTGGTGTTTCTCTTGCGACAGCGTGTAAGAAAATTGAGCTCCGACTTGAGGCTAAAAGGAATGCTTGTAAAACAGCAAGTATCACTTAAAAAAATTACTTGATCAGATACGATCTAATTTGCGAGGTGTAAAATATGACATGGATGACTTAATACGCGAGTTCCGTATGTTAACTGATATTTTACCAATGAGAGAAAGCAGGTATGAAAAAGATTGTCATAAAATGTGGTTATGTTAGTAGTAAAAGAAAATGAGTTGTTTCTATCTCATAGACCACCTTTCCCCGACAAAAATATTTAGTCACCTGTGAAAAACCCACAAATTTTGTCGTTATTATGTTAATAAAGGCTGGTGACAAAAATGTTCAGATAGAAGCGTTTTGGAGGGGGAAGGGGGTCTATGAGATAGAAACCTCATTTCCTTTTACTACTAGTGATTTCTCTCATTTTATGTATGAACGGGAGCAGGGCAGAAAAGTTGTAAAACCTTCACAGATCACTAACATCTCACCTCTGTCTGCATCGGTTTGTGTCCTGGGTTGGCCAACATGGGTATATGAGAAAGCTTGTCATAACTTTGCCGAGGGCCAATGGAATTTTCCCAGGGTTTTACGGGGTTCTTCCTCGACCAAATATATTGGCCACTATTTCCAGCTTATCATATGCTGGACAATGGTGCTAAACCCACAAATTCAAGTCATTTAATCTTCGTAAACATCAAGGAATCGCTTTCAATGTATCAATGTTTCTGTATTGAAGAATTTATTGTGTATTTTTTACATTTGGGACATATTCCTTTATGCACTGTTTGAAATAACTGGAAAATAATCAAACGCCAAAGGCATATGGGAAAGATTTCATCACGCCATGTATGCAATTAGTTGTAAAACTTCCGGATGATATTTGAATGCTCGTTGTCTTAAGAATAGATAAGATAATTTTAAGTTCTCCAAACATATCATTTAATATCTTGTTGATCTATTTTGAGAATCAATACAAGTGCTCTGGATTTTTAATTATTTATTTTTAATGTCTTACAAATATTATAATAAAGGCCAAAGCAGAAGAGATATTTTTTGAAGTTTAGTTTTTGCATTGCTATTTCGTGCCGCATTAGTGAGAACTAGTTTACAATCTAGAAATGGGAATCCTATAGCGATTCAGTAATAAAAGTAATTGTTTGACATATCTATACATCATGAAAAATAATTATGTCACACACACACACATGTATATATATATATATATATATATATATATATATATATATATATATATATACGAAATGACCCACATCCTGGTCATTTTATTGTGTCTTAATCATAGTTAATGTAGTACATACAGGCGGAGGTAAACAAAATGTTTAATTCCTGCTTGAAATTTATAAGTGAGAAATCATATTTAGTTTAAACTGTGTTGAAGCAGTGCTAATATGCAATTTGTTGATTTCCGTTGCGTATTTACTTCCATTGCGTTCCATTATTCCACTGCGTAGTTTAGTGATATGGCCTGAAAATTATTTACTGAATATAGCGACGAAGATAACGACGAGAAGGACAATAACAAAGCCTTAAAAGCGATTCTTTAAAGACCTATACACCTTTAAATGATTGTGAAAAATGTTAGTAGAACCTTTTAATATTTTTCTTTTGGTTAAAAAAAAAAACGAATAAATTTTTAGAAAAGATAGATTTTCATACTTTATAATATGCCGTCCCTTGAATTTTGCTACCCTAATGGGAAGTTACCTTTTTTTAATCCTAATGAAAATTATGTAATTACTTCGCTATTTTTATCGATTTTACTTCCTTCGAAAATATGAACATACTCGAACTCCAACCCAAAGAGTCCACTATTATGAATGGAAATGGAACTGTGTCGATTAGTGCAATTCCGGTAAATCACACCATTTTAATTAGGATGAATATTTCTTCGAGAACATCCAGAAGATTAGTTTGCTAAATAGGAACAGCATTTACATATATATCTGGAATTTGATAGAATTGTCTTTGGATTTGAGGAACCTATGCATATGAATCGTAAGTGGTATCTGCCTTCTTTAGAAATGGGGCATCAGACTAAAAATGAATACACTTGATGGAAAGCAAACTGGCACTTGAATATATCAGATCATGGCTTTAGTTTGTCAGATAAAGGCTATATACAACATCAATATAATTGTGATAGGTCTATTGATAGCAAAGACTGACAGTCAAACCTAGGGATTGCCACAACTAAACATGGTGATTTTCTCAAGAATTTACATCTAGCCGCGATACACAGATAAAAAATTACCCTTTTAATATGCACAAAACAGACTCCTTTCCGATGCCAAGAATTGGTGACTGTATTGACAAGGTTCGTAATGCAGTGTATGTCACGAAGTTTGACATGTTACAAGGATTCTGGCAGATGCCACTTACGGATAGAGCAAAGAAATTTCGGCTTCTGCAATTCCAGATGGACTCTATCAATACAAAGTGACACCTTTTGGTATGAAGAATTATCCATCTACTTTAAAGCGCTTAATAAATATGGTCACAACTGGTGTAGATGGCTGTGATGCATATATCGCAGATGTCATTATTTACAGCGATTCTTGGAAGGATCACCTGGAAACTATCCGGAAATTGTTCGTTCACTTGAGTGAGGCAAATTTGACAGTTAATCTAAGTAAAAGTGAATTTTGCCTAGCTTGTGTCAAATTTTTACGAGATACTGTGAGATATGGACAAGTCAAGCCTGTTAAAGGTATATATGAATTCCCTGTGCCAATTAGTAAGAGGTAACTAATGCGATTTGTCGGCATGGCAAAATATTATCGTAATTTTTGCTTAATGTATTCTATCAATTTATTAAGTAAGAAAACCAAGTTTATTTGGATTGATAAATGTCAGGAAGCGTTCGATAAATTAAAGGCAAAACTTAAGAGTACACCAGTTCTTTCAGCTCCTGGTTTTAGTCAACCGTTTAAATTATATGTTGAGGTAAGTGATGTAGGGGTTGGTGGTCTATTAATTCAGGAAGATAAAGATGGCGTGGATAATCCAGTGTGCTATTTCTCAAAAAATGTTAAAATACGCACCAGAAAATTTATTCCACTATCGATGAGTGTTTGGCACTAATTGTGGCTTTACATCAATTTGAAGTGTATATTATTTCTGCTCCTTCTGCAATTATTGTATTCAGTGATCACAGCCGCCTTACTTTTTTAACGAGAGGTAGTTGAGATCGAGTTTGATGTTGCAAGAATACAACATCTATATTCCGCACATCAAGGGAAAAGAAATTTTAATTGCAGATGCACTCTAACGTTTTTAAGAATTTTATATTGCTTATTCTGTATACGTTTTATACATTCATCATACCTCCTCGTGTAAAATTTTTTTCATTTTTGTATTCGATCAATATGGAAAAAGAAAGCATTTCTGTAAAATTCTTTCCTTTATTATAATGGGAGGTGTTATGTACATCTGTATTTTCTGTAACTTCGGGTACATGGTTTAATTTAATTTTCGTAATTTTTATTCATCTTCATAGACTACATAGAATTTTTTTTTGTTATAAATTGTATGCGTAATTTGGTTCGGTTGATAACTCAAAAAAAGTAGGATCTAATAAATAGATGTTTACGTACGTGTTGAAAATTAGTAATAATAATTGTTATAATTCGCCTTAAAACGGCGCCTATATCGTATCTTCTCAGTGGCTCATGGGATATGGAAGTTTCAAGAACAATTCTGTGGATTCCCACTGGTAGTGCGAGGTCGTGTAAATATACATCATTTCTCGTAAATCAATAATGTATGTTGTAAAATGGGGTCTATTGCTAAATAACAGTCGCAATATACGGCGTAATTAAGGAGTAACGTAAGCATTCAGGTTTATTCCGATTTCTGGAGTCGTAGCATACGTAACAACAGATATTTCAAAGTTAACTCTGGCAATACACAGATGCTTTTTATGATGAGTTTAATAGTTATTATTTTCTAGCGAAACTAACGCCCATCTTTGTCTTACTTTCCTACCTCGAATAGAAATATCATCATGCGAGTACAATACGTTTACATGCATAGGGTTTCATACCGAGAAAGACAAACATCTGCGTGATCTTGGCTTAATAGTCCATGTTTTCCACTTTATCCTAGGACACTATTTATTTTCATGCTATAGGTTCTTATACGCCCAAATGCGATAACAAATTATCACATGGCCAAACATCACGAAAGTCCTATTTCACACTTGCATGGTTTTACTACTTTCACATTTCTAATATTCAGCACACAATACAAAACAAGACAAAAACATCTAATACGACCAATTATTGCTGTCGCAAATTACTGAATACGTATTTTAAAGGTATCCAGATAACTCCCTACGTTAAGAAATTAGGGAGGTCTCATTTTACAAAATTAATTCATGCTATCATAAAGTGCTGTGAATACCGGTACTGCACACTTACGCGTTTGCTCCTAGACATTGGCTAGTTACTGGGGCTGCGAAATATATCTTGCCAGCACAGACTCCCGTTATTGGTGAGTAGGTATAGGGAGCTGTTTAGGGACAATGGAAATCCTAGTCAAAAAGGTCGTGGAGCTGTTTATGGACAATGAGAATTTAACATGGGAATATTGGGCCTGTATAGGGACAAGGGAAAGTTGGGTTTGTATAGGGACAATATGAATCTAACAGGTAGGGCGACATCACGTTACTGGACATTGGCAGCAATGTTGCAAGTGGCTGACCTCAATCGGATCAAACTGTGACAGAGGGGAAAAAAAGCTATAATGCTTGGAGGGGCGGGTAAGTCCAGCTAGTTCAGCAGTGAAACAATACGAATAGATTGGAAGATTCCATAGTCAGGCTGAGAGATCCCGCCAAATTAGGAGTAAATTATAAGTATATTACTGGATAGACATAAACAAACAAACAAAATACAAACAAACAAATAAACAAAGACACAAGAGCAAATCTTTTCGAGACAATGAAGTGGCCCTGAAAAGGGCCTTTAGGGTTCTTCTAATTTGTTCTTCTTCTTGACCACACAGCACCTCAAATTTTGCATCACATTTTGGTTCTTCTTCTCATTCTTCTCCTCTTCCTGTTTTTCCATCTCCTCCTCTTCTTTCTTCCTCTTCTCATTTTCTTCTTCTTTTTCAGTGTTTTCATTCCATGCTCTCATTTGTATGTTATCCTCTTCTTCCTCCTTCACTTCCTTTTCCTGTTTTATCAGTTCGTTTAATATGCCTTTTCCTATCTTCAAATTATTTATCTCCATACACAATCTATGAGTACTATAGGCCCCAAACTGCATCGCGACCACAATTTCCTCCACCATACTTAGGGTCTCTACCACCTCCTGCAATTTTATCATTTTCTCCAAATGGTTGGTTGCCATTTTTTATTCAATGTTGAATGGCGAGAATGACGAACGCTGCAATTTACGTCTTAAGCACGGACGTGAAGAAAAACATCCCCTCTTACCAACTACCCATGTCACCTACCAAGCAATCCACAGTGATTACAGTGCTAACCTAACATAAATGTTTATACTAAATAACACACTAATATCAAACTTTTTGTTTTATGGGACAAGGGTTTTTTGTTAAGGAAACAAAACCCACATACACACATATACACAAACGTACGAGTGCACACAAACACAACAAACACACACACACATACACACAAACGTACGAGTGCACATAAACACACACATACACACAACCGTACGAGAGCACAAAAACACAAATAAACACGCAAACGCACATACACACAAACGTACGAGCGCACACAAACACAAACACACACACAAACATACTAGTGCACACAAACACAAATACACATAGATACAAACGTACGAGCGCACACCAATTCAAACAAACACACACATATTAGTAAAAGAGTTAGTGTTTATAGTCACACTGCTCCACATTCACATAAACTGGCAACCTGTTCAGTCTCTTTTCTAGAGATCTGGTTAGCCCTGAGAAGGGCATTTTGTCGAACTTCAGATGCACCTGTTTAAGGTGTGCACCTTCCAGGTCTGGCACCTATTCCACGCACGGGGATGATAATAAGACTTCTGCGGCTATCGCTGTCTTTCTATCTCCTCCTCCCAGTTTTCTGTCTGGGGAACAGTGACTCTTGGTACTTGCACTGGTACTGGTGTCTCTGGCTGACGTTTTGTGGTTGTGGTGCTGGTAGTGGCTGTGGAGGTGTCCTCACCTCGGGCTTGACCTCACACAAAGTCCTTAGCATGAGGTGAGGCAGGATTCAAACCTTCTCTTTCTTCTTTATTTCCTCTTCATCCTCCTCTATCCTGGCACTGTCAGCAATGACCTCCATAGCCAGCTCGTCTACTGGCATACTCCAATAATTTGCTGATTCTACTCATTTTGTCATTTTTGACTGGTCAACGTTGTTTAGCCAGACTGACGAACGCTGCGATTTATATCTGAAGCACGGACGTGAAGGAAAACATTCTCTTACACCAAAACTCACAATACCCATATCATAAGCAAAAGTCATGGAATGCGCGGACCTATAAGAAACACTCACTCACTTTTTAACCTACAGACAAACACACACACACACACTATGGACACACTTCTATTGACGCACTTCTATTTTTCTAACTTATAGACAAACACACAAAGACAGACACGTAGTCCGGAACTTTGTTTAGTATCTCTTTTCTAGATGGTTGGGGTAGCCCTCACAAGGGCTGAGTAATTGACCAGTTTATGGCAATCTCTTATCGTCTGCCTGCAGGCTTTCCAATAGGATAGGGTCTGCTTCTGCGGAAAGAGAAGAACTATTTCATGTCCATACGGCAGTCCACAAAGCCTATGTCTGGCTCATGCTGTTGATGCTGATGCCGCTGCTGCTCTCTCTCTCTCTCTCTGCTACTGAAGTCTATACTTCTCCGTTGATTCTTCTTGCTCTTTCTTGATTTCATCTCTGAAGACCTCTTCTACCAGGTCCTGGGCTATATTTAACATCCTGATATTCTCTATCTCGTCAGGCTTGGGTATCAGGTTTGCCTGACACGATGTAAATCCACGTGGGCTTCGTTCAGCTTTGTTAAATTAAAAGGCATCTTCATAGGTTGACGAGTCAAAAGTGGATGGTCTGACTGGAAACTGGCCCCGTTTTAAATGTCTCAAGCGCGGACACGACAGAAAACATTCCTACTATTTTTGTTGGGTAGGAACGCTATGATAGCTAATGTCATGCTGAGGGATAGAGAGAAGTCAAAGAGCATGTATAATGATAAAATGTTTTGAAAACAAACAACAGACACATTTTTCAAAACACAACATTTTTTAAACTCACAAACAACTAAGAAATCTCAATATAACAAGTTTTCAAACAAACTATTTTTGACAACGTTGCGAATTTCATGTTAGGCTCACTGAGGGAGGTCATTGGGCCATTGATGTACACTACGTTTCCTTGCTAAAGACAAGATATTGCCATAACGGTCACAAAACCATCTATCTATTTTTTCATTGTTTCTAGAAGAGTTACGATCGAACTAAGTCATTATATGTTCTAAGGTGTACCCAAGACTGCGTTGATGAAGAAAATACACTCAATATTGTCCACACACAATGGATTCTGTGCCTTGTAATTTTACATTACTGAATCGTATCGTCTGGGCATTTGTTCTCATAAAGTCGATGATGTCTTCCAAAGTTGGTAATCGATACGAATCAAAATACCCCACACAACCCTCTTTATAGGAGCAGACGCCTACCGTGTGGGTTCCTGGGAGATGACTGTCGTCCGTGTTGATGACATAAACTTGATCGTCTTTAGCTTTGCGATGAGGAAGTTCATCTTTAGCACACACGACAGGATTCCAAGAAGTAGTGTACGAACTACTGTTCAAAAGATAATACAATTCCCAGGTATCCATGTTTTGTTTTGTTGTTTTTGTTTTCTTGTGTTTTCACAGGTAATGACAAGTCATGAATTCAATCCTGACTTATTGCTTGAAAATCCCTGACATGAGACCTCAAGCATCCTCCAGAAAATAGTCCAATTTTTTTTTTCTTGACTCATTCAGACATTTATCGTATTGAATTTGTCTGGGATGATCGTTTTGACATCCATAGCAATCTTTCTTGGGCAATGCCGTAATATTTTCCTTCAGATGTTAACAAAACAGGAGACTAAAGTTTCTACATGTTCTGGCAATCTGGACATGACTACCACGTCCCTATCGCCTTTGTCTTTGGGTTTCGTTTTCACGATATCCTACCATTCCATTTCCATAGATTCTCCACCATTCAAAGATGGATAAGAGTCTACCATAGTTTCTAATAATCTAGAATGACTTCTCTCAAAATGTTGATTTATATGGTATTATCGAATTCAGCATACACGATGGCGTTCACTATTTCATCAGGATCTCGGTTTGCAAACTGAACTTCCGCACGAATCGGCCGGATTTTATAGGGTGGAAATGTCTCTCGTCTCTCCCTTGGTCAGGAGTGAAATCAAAAGTCCACAACGCGTAACCACCTGCATAATCCTCGTACTTAATACCGTGGCTGGTGTTGGTTCCTAACTGTCCGGTAGATTTGTACACGGACAAGTACAACCTCAAGTAATTCTTCTTGTCAAAGTCACGTTCGAAAGTTCTGCTACACAGGCTCTTGCCATCGCGATAAACTTTGATTTTGGACTCGACAAAGTGCTGAAAGTTGAAAGGATTTTGATTGGGGGCTCCATTGAAGGCTGAATTCTCGACCATACCAACGATTAAACGCTTGGATAACTGTCCTTGGAACAGAGGATCTTCGATCATGGATTCCTGGCCCTTCCTAATACTGAAGGTTTTCACCTCCACGCGTTGTATCGGATACTTGGCGGTCGTTCTGCTCAAAGTGTAACTAATGTCGTTTCCCACTTTAGGTAACACTTCCACGCGTCGCAAGTAGAGTCGGGCTTCTTGGATGATGGTTTTGTAAGCGACAGCAGTATCAGATATAAAATGGAACGCGGCACTGCTGACATTCAGTCTCAGGCGGACATTCACTCCGTTCAGCAAATACTTTTCTTGCAACCACATGTCCAAATGCAAATGATCCATCAGTTCTAAACTCTTCCCATCCTTGAATAGTCTCGACGGACGTTGAATCCCACATTGTGGTTTCAATCTTTATCTGTAATAAAATTGGTGTCATTGAATTTGCTTGCCGTGTCAGGTTTCCATAGCACGCAAGGATCCAGATGGGTGTTCTTGGCTTCTTTTCCGTAGGCCAAGAGTTTATCCAGGTACGCTCGGTAAAGGTAAGTATCCATGCTGCTGCTGACCAGTTTGTTATTCGGAAACAAATCTACTCTACTGAACAAGGAATGCGTGAAATTGTTGACGCGAACTACTTCCTCAGTGTCTATAGGATTTCTATCTGGATCTTCAACTTTGACTTTAAGGTACATGAAACTGCTATTCAGATCGATGTAATCTCCGGGCTGTCCTTTGATTTCAAACTCGATGGAAGCTGAATCCGTCAAAGAGGAAATGGGATAAAATTCTACCCATTGGGATTCTTGCATCGTCATCATGGTGGGTGGCATGGTAAACAGATCCTGTTCCGACTTGAAACATGCGTAAGACTCTCGGTACATCATTTTCTTTCTTTCTCTCTCTATTTCTTTTTAATTATCAATAACGTCTAATTCTCGGACGGTTCTTTTGTTTTTTTTTTTGGTCTTTCTAGCTTTGGGGGTGTACATTCCACTGAAGGGGTGTCTTCGTCGTCGTCTCTTTCTGCCTTGTCCTTGCTGTGGCGTCAGGGAAGCAGGAATGTCTGATTCGGCAGCGTCCAGGGCATTTATAGGAGTTTCTCATCAGACCAAAATGTCTTTGCCAGTTTGAAGCAAGACATATTTGCCTGCTCTCAAGAAGGCTTCTTTGGGGTTTTGTTTGTCGATGATAACATTTTGGAGAAATTCTTTGCTTTGCGTCTAAGCGGCATCCTTCAAAGCGTGCAATCCTCGTGTCACCATTTCAACGCCGATTTCAACATATCTCCTAAACCATGTCCTCGCTGTTGAGCGACTCCTTGGTACACAGGATGCGTGACTTACAAGTCGTCAGGGAATCGTTTTCGAAAATGGAGTTTCACGGTAACTTTCCCTGTGGTGAATGGAATATTTTGTCCAGTTCTCCTTTATAGTAATGTTGACAGATTTTAATTATCAATAACGTCTAATTCTCGGACGGTTCTTTTCTTCTTGGTCTTTCTAGCTTTGGGGGTGTACATTCCACTGAAGGGGTGTCTTCGTCGTCGTCTCTTTCTGCCTTGTCCTTGCTGTGGCGTCAGAGAAGCAGGAATGTCTGACTCGGCAGCGTCCAGGGCATTTATAGGAGTTTCTCATCAGACCAAAATGTCTTTGCCAGTTTGAAGCAAGACATATTTGCCTGCTCTCAAGAAGGCTTCTTTGGGGTTTTGTTTGTCGATGATAACATTTTGGAGAAATTCTTTGCTTTGCGTCTAAGCGGCATCCTTCAAAGCGTGCAATCCTCGTGTCACCATTTCAACGCCGATTTCAACATATCTCCTAAACCATGTCCTCGCTGTTGAGCGACTCCTTGGTACACAGGATGGGTGACTTACAGGTCGTCAGAGAATCGTTTTCGAAAATGGAGTTTCACGCTAACTTTCCCTGTGGTGAATGGAATATTTTGTCCAGTTCTCCTTTATAGTAATATTGACAGTGTCGAAAGACGACTTACGGCTGACAAATAGTGAAGATGAACAAATTCGCGGTGAAGGTGATAAGTGTTTACATCTTCCTCATCAGCGATCGTGGCAGAATCCACTATGAAAGGAAAGACACAGTAACGGCACGGAAATGTGTCCCCCCACGTAGTACTCCACGACATCGGAGTACACAAAAATCAAATTTAGTCCTTGGTTCAGTTCTACTGTGAAATGAAAAAATATTGCCCAAATAGTGTTCTTGCCAACGATGGATTTCCATCCATCGTTTGTAAGGCACTGAAGCCATTTTTCGTCCTTCCATCTGATTTCAATGGTCACTTCTGAGATCTTTTGACTCCAGAGCCCTCCTTATATCTTCTTGATCCTTTTTATCTTTGAGCCATTTCTGCAGCAGGAGCTCCTACTAGTGATGTAAACGTTGGTACTAATGTGGCTTTGGGTATAGGTGCTAACAAAAGGTGCACAAATCCTCCGTGTTGTACCAACATCTTTTTGTTTTGACGGATGATATTTCCGTTTTGACCATTTGGCGAAAAAGGTGTCGAGACAAAGGTATCGTTCCTTTCAATACGTTCAGACAACATTCGCACACGGTGTTGACGACGTCTTTGGAGGCGGTTTGAATGATTTGTTTTCGCATGGGTGGGGGTGTTTTGAACAGAACTGACAACACGTCCCAATGTTTGGCTAAATGAGGAGGTAGTCCTTTCCTTTTCTTTCCTTTGGGGGTAGAATAGGGATGGCTTCTGGTGGGGGGTGACATCTATGTTTGCTTGTTTGTTCTGGGGCACACAGAAAAAATACATTGGCGTCCATGACTTGGCGCACGCCTTTTTATCTTTCTTCTTTTTTTTTTTTTTTTGACTATCGCTTCGTCAAAAATGTGACGACTTTTTTCCTATATCGCCAAAGAATCCTCCCCTTTGGTTTCTTCTCTTTTTCTTGACACGAGTGTCTTTTCTGGGGTAAACATCAATGCTTGGCTAAGCATGTAGTAGTAGTGTTTGTAACCAGTCCTTTTGGCGATATCATTGACTATATCATTAAAAAATCCTCCCCCTTGGTTGCTCCTCTTTTCTTTGGACGATTGTAGTTGTTCTGGTTAGACGTTGATGCTTGGCTAAGCGTTTGTTATTTTTTTGGATGATGAAACTGTTCTTTTCATTTTCCTTTTCCTTTTTGAGCAGGAGAACGACGATGCTGGTGGTGCGCACTTCTTTTAGGGGACATTTTTTGGCGTTCAGGAGCACAAAAACACTGATGCCCATCGTTTTGCCCAGGTCTTTTATACTGGAATGCATCGCCACTGATTATCTTTACGTCATATTAACTTGATGACAGGCATCACGCGGTCGTGGAGGGGTTCACAACGGACTAAATCGGGAGAGTTCTTGCTTGGATAAATCCAGTAAACTCTGTAACATGCCCGATCTCTTTTTGACTTTTATTTTGGGGTCAGGTACTTTGTGATCAGCTGCTACTGCAGCTAAAGAGGAGGAGTGTGTCATCGCTGGAGGAGATGTTCTTGGAGACACGGATTTCCATTGTTTCATCAAATTAGGAAGAACGGGTGTCAAATTGGGTTTGGCTGGCATCACCGGCAACGCAAAATGAAGACGCGGTCACCGTCGCTGGGCGTGGTCTGGGGATGTAAGGTTGCACCATGGCCGATGTGACTTTTTTGCGTGCAGAAGCTGTGTGTTTTCTGGGGGCTTTTCTTTTCTGGGGACCTTTCATTTTCTGAGGCTGTGACCTGGTCTTGACACCGCTGCTCTTTTTCTTCAGGGTTTGTTGGGGAGTGGAGTTTTTCTTGGGCAGGACTTTGGGGGCGTCATTATCCCATTTGAAGAGGGAGCGAATGATGACACCTCCTAGACAACCGCTACCTCCAGGTTTCAAAATGTTTTGCTTTTGGTTTGAGTGTCGATGAGGGGATCTGCCAGTTGCGTCAAGGCTACTTGTTTCGCCTCAAAAGAGCGTTTGGTTTCATGTGAAATGTGCATGATGCCTTGCAGTAATTGACGTGCTGTCTCCGCAAACCATCGCATGACTTCTCTGAGACTAGCCTCTAAGACATGAGCACGTATTTGTGGATTTTTTTCGCGACTGATGCCGTACAAGGCACGAATCAATTTGACGGGAAGATGAGACTGAACTGAAGTTGTTGACAATGTGTGACACAGACCAATAGTGTCCGAAGTTTTATAAATTTTTTTGTTGTTATTGTTAAATCGACGAGGACCTTTGCACGACAGGCCCTCCGTCTTGGCACCAGTGTGAAACAGATGGGTACGAAATCGCAGATAATCGGGGGTCGTGGGTTTTAAATCCACGAGTATATAGGCGTGTGGGATTTGAGTGGCATCGTCGTACGCATGTGTCAGCCAAGGTGTTCATAACTGTTTGGCTAACGCTAGCACTTGCGATTTATCTCTATAGCTTTTAAACAAGACCACGTAATGAGCATTGAGAGTGATGGCGCGATGGGCTTTACTTTGTTGAAACAAAGTTTGGGTAATGTAAATTAGTCTGGCATTACGATGATGCCCTCTGTGAGTCAACCACAGTTTAATTTCTTCTTCGCCTTCGCCTAACATATCGTCAAAGGTCACCAGATGAGTTTGACTGGAGTCTGACATGATCCCGTCGTCTTCACCAGGAATACCTTCCACAAACACGATGATTTTCTCCCAGGAGGCTGTATGCCGATTGCCACCCGTTATAACACCACACGATACGTTGAGGTGGACTATCGATCAAATGATGTTTATGTTCGATCAAACGTTTGACAAATTCGGTTTTGTGTGAACCGCTGGGTCCGGCAATTAACATGTTAAAGAGATGGCGAGGATAAAAGGTCTCTCAACTGGCACGATATAAGTGTCGATGATGTTGAAGACATTTATTAAAAAAAAAAAAAAAAAACCAGTTCAAATGGGGCAACATGAAAGACAAAAATACGTAAAAGCCAAATGGTTAAGTACATGGATAAAATACACATCAAAACGATCAAAGTGGAATATAAACAACTCTCTGTACAGCATTTTGGTGACCAAGGTGTGGTGTCCTAGGGAGAGTTTGTAATGTTCTTAGAGTTTCAACATAACTTGGTACAGTCACATAGGGTTCATCCCGGAATGGTCTTTCCGGAATGTCCATGTCAATGACAGTCCTGTCATGAATGGTGTGGTTTACCTCGGTGACGGGTTCTTCTGGCGCTGTGACTAACACAGGTTTAAAAGTTACTTTTTTCGCTGAACGCTTGAATTTATGATCACAAATCTTGGCATAGTTTCCCACCTCTTTTGTTCAAGCCTCGAAACCCAAGCTTTTCCAGTCACGTTCATTTGACCAGTGAGGGTGTAAGTCACAAGCTACATACACATATCGTCGTAAGCATCTTCAGTGCCTAAAAGTTGACGAATCTTTTATTCCCGTAGATGCCGAGAAATATCGAGATGAAAGCGCAAGGCTTTTAACAGAATGAGTCTCTCGTGTACATTTAATGGTACCACTCTCATATTTTTGGGGGTACTGTGAGGTACTGTTCGTAAAGAGTCAACAGTGAATCGGCTGGTAAACAAAATCCCAGAAAGGAAGTCACTAAGTCACACACCACACGATGACCCCAATTCAATGGACACAGTACTCGTAATAAGTGTTGGTAATCCTACAAAGTTTGAATACCGTCATTTATTTCTTTCCACGGAATCTGTTGTATAACAACTGATAATGGTCGTGATATGGTAGCCAGTTTTTATACACTCTTTGGTATAAGGCAATAAGTGTCCCTTTAGAACAGAATATGTTTTATTTCAGAACCGTACCAAAATTGTTTAGTCACTAACTCACACACCACGCGTCGTATAGAAAGTTTCCTCTTAAACTAAGATTTCTTGGTGTAAAGAGTATGGTAATCTTTTAACTCGTCCCTTGGAATTCGGTGTACTATGGTCACCTTGTAAGCAGAACGAGTAGCATCCAAGACTTTATGAACCTCATGTGATTCGTCAATGTTTGATCAATGGAATGCTTTGAAATGAATCAGTCCTTTTATACCATTTAGGTACCATTGGTTCCAACATCGGTGACGTAAAGGATGCAATTGTTGTTTGCGTTGGACGTGTATTTTGAACCAATCTCGGTAAATGCGTTCTCTCAGCTCCACAGGCAAATCCCGAGTGTTCTCTTGTAAAGTATCCATCCAGAGATTACTGAGGTCGTCCCATTAAAACGTAGATAGTGACAGTGCGGAGACCATCGAACATGCTCCAGGTAAGGGGAATCTTTCTGCTCCCTCTTGTGAGGTGACACGCCGCAACTCAAGCTCTCGACTTTATCACCTTCACCCAAGTAGATAAATTCGGCTCTGTCTAATTCTTCGGGGACATGTCTTCCCATATATTTAGGCCACTTTCCTCTGAAGGTTTGGAATCGACTTTCAAAGTCACAGTATGCAGACAAACGCACAGGGAACGAATATTCTTCTTTCACAGGTTCATTTCGATGAGGGTAAGGTGAAATCCGCAGCAATTTGCTCAGGTGACCTCAATAAAAAGCCTGACTAATACATGTGTCAGCTAAAGAAGACCTTCCTTATCAAAATCTTTTACAAGAGCTTACTTTACCATAGCTCTTGTAACTGCACAAGCTGCGTATAAATCAGGGAATTCGTTTTCAATAGGATCGACTTTCTGAGCCAAACAAGGCTTGTCAGTTACAAGTGGATTAACCACAACCTTGTCTCCAGCTAGGTCGTTGCCTAGTAATAAATGAATGTCCTGAACGGGTAATGAACACACTATTCAGTCTGTCACAGGTCCTGAAACTAAGTCTGATGACAAATTTACACAATGGAGAGGAACATTAACAAAGCCGCACTCTACTCCCTGAATGAGAACACTCTCATTAGAACAGGACTTCTCAGAAAAAGGCAAAGTACCTGATAATAAAAGACTCTGAGAAGCTCCTGTGTCCCTTAAAATTTTAATTAGGATAGGATTGGCCAAATCACCCAAGAGTGATATAGAAACCTTCGATATGATTGGTTCATAATTCTCCATAATAAAATCAGAATGGGATTTATTAGACCCAACAAATGTATTGCATTCAATACATTGCCGTGACCTTGACCTCTTAGAAATAAGAGCATTTGGAATAGGACTATCTTGATTCTGATACTTATACTTCAATTTGAAGCAATCAGAAATAACGTGTCCGTTCTTCTTGCAGTAGATACACGTAGGAAGAGACGAGGATTTTGAATCAAGCTTATCAGAAGCTTACTTTCTAAAGGTTGTGCCAGACTGAGTTTTAGAAGGAGTCGTATTAGGCTGAAACACTTTTCTACCAGCAGACTGCTGAGTGGAAGACTTGCCTACAAAAGCTACTTTATGAGTTAAGAAACACTCATCAGCAGCACGAGCAGCATTTTCCAAGGTTTCGATCTTATGCTCGTTACGACAAGTCCTAATGTCACTATGGACACAGTTCTTGAACTCTTGAAGCAATACAAGTTGTTTGAGATTTTCATAATCTTGATCAACTTTCTTGGCTAAGCACCATCTATCAAATAACTGCTCTTTTTCTCTTGCAAATTCGATATAAGTCTGTCCAGCTTCTTTTTTTATGGTTTCTGAATTTTTGCCGATAAGCCTCAGGGACTAACACATAACCCTTTAAGATGGATTCCTTGACCACATCATAGTCAGCATGTTGCTGAACTGACAGTGAATGGTACATATCACTAGCGTTGCCAACAAGTACACACTGTAATAATTGAGTCCAATTCTCCCTTGGCCAATTCAAATTTCCAGCAACCTTTTCAAAACGAGGAACATATTGGTCTACTTCTTTTTCTCTGCAAGTGGGCACCAACTTAATATTTCTAAAAACATCACAAACAAGGGAGTATTTTCCTTTTACCAACTCTAATTCTTTTAGCCGAATATTAAATTGCCTTTCATCATTCTCTCTTTGCATCTCTCTCTCTCTCTTTCTTCAAAGTGTAACTGCATTTGTTTATCTTTCTCTCTCCTGTCTCTCTCTCTCTCTCTCCTTCCTTTCTCTTTCCATTTGTATCAGTTCTATCTGAAACTAAACCTGTCTTATCTCTAATTCCAACTTTTTTTTAGCTGTACTTCCATTTTCAAAATGTCCAAACATTCCTGGGTAAAATTTAAAAAATTCTCTACTTTTGATGATATTATGAAAAAGCCTGTTGATTGCACTAAATATTTTAATGAAATGTGAAATAATACTTGGGATTTAAAAAATTCTGAAAACTAGAGAAATTTAAATGTCAAAAAATTTTCTGAAATATTTTAGCCAAAATTCATATATCCCAAGGACGAGAACCCCAATTTTCTTTGTTACGTGTCTAGGCTCGTACAAAAGTAACAAAGAAAAGAGTGAAGCCAGCAAGCTTTGTAAAATTTAACAAATAATTTATTTCCCTAGAAATCAAGGTAAAAATATGAAAAAGGACTTACGATTTGTGAATCTAATCCCAGAATTTAAAAATAGACGTCCTATCACTAAAATGTTCTAAATGAATCAAAGTTCGAGTCCCGATCAAGTTCCAAGATGGAAGGCGATGACATCCTCTATAACCTGTTTTGTGTTATGGTGTCAATAATCCCTTGTTGAGTCACAAAGAATATAATTCCGGCTTTAGAATTCCAAATAATTTCCAATAAATGTCTTTGACCAAGAATTCTGATGAGCACAAGTAAAGTCTCCAGTTAAAATAAATTATTTTAAATAAAAACTCAATTCAAACTGGCAACAACACAAAAATACCTTTCAGCTCTGAATGTATTAATTACGATTGACTAAAAAAAAACCTATGAAACGTCACTTTAACTCTAATTACAACGCAGAACGGACCACGTGATAGGGTCACGTGATCACTTAGTCCGACCTTACACGTCGGTTATCACGTACGCCATTGACGAATTGGATTGTACTGAACGAATCTTATTACTTAATACTAAAAATTTTAAAAAGTTGTTTACATCATAGCTGAAAATAGCTCTGAAATCTAGGTCACAGATTGATTTGTTGTTGTTGCTGTTGTAGGGTTTAACGCCATTTTTCAGCACACGATAGGCTATACATGGCGGCCAGTATTAATGGTGGAGGAAGAACCCGGGTAACCCCGGAAAGAACCACCGACCCACGAGAAGCTACTGGCAAGCATTCTCACATACCCACATTGGCCGAATCCGAGACTCGAACCCACGCAGACAGAGGTGAGATGGCAGTGATCCGTAACGGAGAGCGCTTTAGAGGTCACAGATTGATACAAGCTACCGGCTTGTTTACAGTCAAATAGAACTGAACTGAATTGTCTTGAAAAATGTAAAATCCAGTGAATAAAGTTATCATTACAATAACATGTAATGGAAAAAATAAAAAATAAAAAAAACTAAAAAATTTGAAACTAACAAACATGTAATTAAATTACATATACATAACAGTGCCCTGCGGGAAAGTGACAATATTTGCACACGTAAGGATACAACGAACACACGTCCACGTATTGATTTCTTCTCCTTTCTCCTCGTCGGCTTGGTACAGCAAACAGGTGGCATTCGTCCGTCCTCCGTACAGACTGTCCCGCGGGTGCAGAGGGTCCACCAGCTTTTGACTTTCCACGTTGCGTTTAAACTCGGGATCGGTTTTCAAACGGTGATCGTACTCGTATACCCACATTTCCACCACTTGGTATCATTGCTGTTCTAACTTCAAGCTCCGCTGACAAGTGGCCTGGTACAAGTCTTCCATGGTGCGTTGTAAAAACTGATTTTTAGTGTCGCGTTGAGGGTAGCAGATGGGATATCCGCGAAAAAAGCATCCGTTAAACTCGTGCACGATCTTGGGGTTTTCTAAGTCCCAGCCATCCACTGAATACCTTCCGATGATCTTTTCGCCTCCTCCGTTGCGGGCGTGTTGGATCCATTTGTCTTCCTTGTCGCACAAGTAATGTTACCAGGGTAGGGCTTTGACTGAGTATTGATGTTTGACAATCTGAAATCTCTCGTTTGGATCGAGTGTAGCAAGCCGTCAGAATTGAAACCTTCCAAAATCATCTGCAAGATTCTACAATACAGAACTCCAACGACATGTTCCACATCACCGATGGAAAAGCAACACTGTTAATGACCCACGTTTCTCTTCCCAAAGTGACGGAACGCCAAAAGGTGCTATTGGTAGACGACCTTCGCAGCACAAAAAGAGCCTCGTCCGAATTAACAACCCTCAACCCTCAATACAAGATGTGTTTAGCCCGTGCCATCGAGGTGGGACGAACGCATTCTGACAAGAACGACACCGCAGAATGGAAAAGAGCCTGAGAGAACATCTGAAAATCGAGCCGAGGTAAACAACGAAGAGAAGCAAAACTCCTGTTACAGCAAGCGGGGATATATAAAGACACACCCTGTGGTATTCCTGAAATGCAAAAATTGCAAGACGTTTTAGATCCGCGCTACACCTTGACAACGCACCCTCAAGAAGTGCGTGGACCTCTGTTGTTTCGCGGCAAATATTTCAAAGACGGAAAATACATTCACGTCTATCATCACTCTCAAGCCTACCAGAACGACGGAAGAACCAAACAGATCGAACTTTCTAATCAGAGCTCTGCGAGGTGTCATACGAAGGTTTTCTTCAGAGAAGGAGATGGACTACTCCCTCTCCTTTCGAAATAAAAGTCAAGATACTTTCTATATCTGTCAGAAAAAAAAACGGCATTGGCCTTCAGAATGTCCAGACCGTCAAAAGAGCAAGACAGGAGTCAAAAGAGACAAAAGTCAAGATACCTGTTATCATTGTCAAGAGAAAGGTCATTGGTCTTCAGAATGCCCTAAGAAACAAAAGGAGCAGCAAGGAGAGAGGGACTCCGAATAGGAAGAAGAGGTACCCTCCAAAAAGGAAGAACCCAGATACGTTAAGAAAAAGAAGAAAGAGTAGAAAAGAAGACGTGAAGAAAGTGAGGAAGAAGAGGAGGAAAACCTGTGACAGTGACGAAATTCAGAGAAAGGAAGAGAGAGAGTGAATAAAGACAAAGAAGAAGCTAATGAACGTTTTTAAATCGTTGTGTTGTGATATTGAATTGCAAATTTATATCAGAATAGACCAGAAAGAAAACGTAAGTGTCTCTTGGTTTTGATTTTTAAGAATAAAGACCTACACTCACACACTCACACACGTACGTCATGGGAAAAAAAGGGATTTTGAGTTTTAACTGATTTTGGCAAATGAATACTATCTCGTTTCGAGAGAGGTGGGTGGCCCTGAAAAGGACAGCTGGGTGTTTGTTGTTTGTTTTTTAAAAGCAAACTCAGGAACTGGAAGTAATGAGCTTTAGCTGCCTTATCCCTTTGCCACAGCCAAGACTTACCTGCTCCTGTCAATAATTTGGTAGAAATCACTAGGGTGGGTAGCACGGACGTAGTAGATGTGTGGACGGGTTTGGGCTGTTTGTTTCGAGAAGGTCTTTTTCTCTTGGGTCGTAATAAAGAAGTCTGATACATTTGTTTCAGACCCCTTAACTCTGCCAAAATGTCTAAGCGTACCGTCACCGTTTGACTTTCACCGCCCTCCTTTCCTCCGAGACCTTGTTTCTTCTCTGCTTCTGCTTCTTCCTTTCGATTCCTTCTTGCCTCTTCTTCTTCTAGCTGTTGCTGTTGAAGGAGAAAAGCTTGTTCTGCTTCTTTCTGCTGTTACAAAAATTTCTCCAATTCTTCATTCTGTCTCTGTTTAAAATCCTCGACGTACGGTAAAGAAGGAGAAGGTGGCGAAGGTGCTGGTACCGGATCAAATGCTTGCGAGGAAGAGAGAAAATCCACTAAATCCCAAATAAAATCAGTCTCATCTGGAAGTAGACCCTTGCTGGCTTTGATTGTTTCTGCTATGCCATCACTCCTCGTCGCCACGGCTGGTGCATCATCGTCTTCTTAGTCTCCTTCATGTTCTAACTCTGTCGCATTGATTCACTGCGCATTGACGCTAGCGCACCTATATAGGGAATGTGACGTCACAGGTAGCTCTCTTCGGATTGGAAGACAGACTCCGCTCTGTGACTGAATTTTGTAGCGCGTGTTAGGATTGGTGAAAGAACTCAAGGAACTCCTTCTATGTTAACGGAATGGTGTTATCAAAAGCCAAAGTCACTTTTCAGGGCCACTTCATTGCTTTATGTCAAGTTATATGTCCCGCATCGCCAAGCGTTATTATTCGTGTAGTTTCACCTCTGAACTAGCTGAACTTACCCGCCCCGCCAAGCGTTATAGCTTGTTTTCCTCCCGCTGTCACTATTTGCCCCGATTGAGGTCAACCACTTGCAACATTGTTGCCAAAGTCCAGTAACGTGACATCACCTACCTGTTCCACTCCTATTGCCTCTATACAAACCCAACTATCCCTTTTCTCACCCATGCGACAGAGGAATCTAGCTGTTTTGCTATCCTTACTTTTCTTATTTCAGTCTGGTTGTCTCAGAACGGTCATCTCAGTCAAGGTGTCCACGCTCTTGGAACTACTTTTTAAAAAAGAAACCTTTGTCTTCTGCTATGCCTGACGTAGTTGTTCGAAAATCAAACAACAACAGCAACAGAAACAACAAATATATAACAAAACAACATAGTAACTTAAGGTCTCTCCATTTTTGAGAACACATCACACAAAACATTTCGAGAGAGAGAGACAGACACACACACGCACATAATGTCGAGCTTTTTGGTATTATGCTAGTTCGTTGCACACAGCATGGTCAGTTTTATCCTATCTGCAGGGCCGACTTAGTACATTTTCAGGTCAGCGTCATTATATGTAGCTAAAGCTACTTAGCAAGTTTTAAATACTTCGTGTGAAACAAATTAGATACTGTTAGCTAAATTATTGACGCTGACCTGAAAATTGACTGTGCTACAGATAGGATCAAATTCTCAATGCTGTGTGAAATGAACTATGATAGAAAACACTGATATATGCACATAGCCTACAGACCTATACACTTCATAGTCTTCCAACGCTCTTAACTACAGAAAACTTAGTAACAGTCAGAAATGTGTTATATCAAACATGCTTTATTTTATTTTTGTTAAGCATCTCCATTGCGCCCAAGTTGAATCAAAAATATACCTAAAATATTTAATGACAAATAATGCACCTACCAGCCAGAAGGAATCATTTATCCGTCAACACATTAATCCATAAGCAAATTTCACTGTAACACTTGCCATATTTCCAAGACAGAAAAATAAATTTTCAAAGAATCCGTGAACTTGAAAGTTTAGCACATGGTTATCCGCTGGTGTCCGTATTTGGAGGGTCTTTTATACACAGGGGTACTTTTACAATCAATATTAATTATAACACAAGTATGTCACAAACAGTTTCACCTCCTCTAAAGCAAAGGAGAGTTATATATGATAGTGACACGGATCTCTAATTACCGGTGAATAACGCAAGCACGGACACTCATGCTACATGTATATACACTACAACAGAGCTGTGGGCCGAGTATAGTTTCATTATGTACAATATAATTTTCTAAATTGGAACTAATGAAAATGAAACATTTTCTTGTGATACATATTAACTCTTTATTGTCAATTTCATATAACATCCATATATTAAATGTGATAATACCTAAAAGCTATGCAACGTTTTATGTTGTTATTGTTTTGGGCTCACGCATAAAAACTGTGTACTTCGGATGACACGCCACGCCACAGTCCTCATTAACATATTTGTATTAATGCACCGCATGTAAACATTGGCGCGTGAACTATACTGCACAAGTAACGGTATTCTTTCTTACTTTAAATGATAATATTGGGTGAGAAAAAGAATCTACGTTGGGATTTGGACCTAGACAAGGAAATCCCAGTCGCGGGGTTACATTATATGTCTCCCCACTAAACAAGCCTCGTGGGGAGACAAATAATGTAACCCCTTGACTGGGATTTCCTTGTCTCGGCCCAAACCCCAACATAGATTCTATATGTCAATATACAGGCATCACTATAAACAGCCACACTGCAGATATCGTATCGATATGGATGAAAATTTTTTAAAGCTACGTTAAAAATCTAAATGACACACACAAAAAATCTTAGTCATGGAATATTTTTGGTGTGGGCGATCATTAATTTAGATGCTATAGCAGATGTTTCAAACTCAAATTCTGTTCTCAAACGGACAGTAGTGATTTCACCGAAAACATTTTCTTCTCGTGATCTGAATCGACAAAATATTTAAACTAATTTATTCATAGATGTTTCTGAATGGAACTTTAATAGGTTTCATTCTTCTCAGTTTTGTGCAATCTATCACAGTGACAAGCTACCATTTCAGCCTCAGATTGAAGATACTTTTATATTTGAGCCGCAGTTTTGTATTTTATATAAATTTGCAGAACCTTTTTTTTAATTTTTTTAATTTTTTAGGGAACACTACATACCCTGTATCAATATAATAGTCAATAATTGGCTACATAGATATGCCTCGAGCTTGAACTCCAAACACATCTGCATTCATCCTACTTTGATGCTGATTTTAAGTTTACAAGTTCGACCGGAGCCATTTTACAGAACTGTGAAGGGCTACCTGTACTGTTTTGCACATAAATCCAGCATATATATATATATATATATATATATATATATATATATATATATATATATATATATATATATATATATATTAGCGATGATATAAGTTTCATCATTTTGAAAGTTATCTCAATCGGAAACTATTCCCTTTTGACTTGATTTGTAATACAGTTCATAGCTTTTGAACGACTAATGACAGGCAGACATATCTGAGTAAACTAATATGTGTGATACCTGGAAATAAATTAAATTAAAGTTTATGCCTGTTTTTATTGTCAGTGATGATTATTGTAGTATCAACCAGTTTTGGATCAATTTATCAGGCAATATAGTCCTGTGCTTAGATGTACGTTCATTCCTATTAATCATGTATATTTGTGAAACCTTGGAATGGATAATAAGCAAAGTGTGTGATTTTAGAATATTGTAGTCGAACTGGAATGTGGGTAAAAGTACTTACTTTCTCGTCTGTATGTCCGTCTGTATGTCCCCGTTCATGTTAAGTATTACGTTGACATTTCTGGTATTAGTGTGACTTAAACATTTGTCTATTTTTCAGCAGTTCTAGAAAATTATTTACTCTCATTAAAGATCAAATATCGATTGAAACAAAAACAATTGAAATATTCGTAATGGTACTAACAAAAATATAGCGCTGCTTGTTTGTACATTGCACAATAATAATAACCATCATCATCATCATCATCATCATATCATCATCATCGTTGCGATATGAACTATTTGCTATATCTGACGGTATCTCGTGGTCTTTAGCCATGGACGATAAAGGCATATGAACTACTGGTCATTTCTTAAAGTAAGTCATGTAGTCTTTAGTCATGGATAATAAAGGAATGTGAACTACTTCCTATGTCTGACAGTAATAGGTACTGAACACGTTACAACATTCCTGTTAAGTGATGCATAGTGCCTTTATCCAGTGACTTCATTTTGCAATGTATATATATATTCCTCGACATACCCTGGGGGTTGTTAGTCAAAGGATTTTAATGAATACTCTAAATAGCTTTCTTTCATCTAAATTTTTCACCTATTAATTACCTTTGTCCTACACCTGCTCCCACCTCCAGCCGAATACTTGAGGGGAGTATTTATTTTCGTCGATCAACCAGCTCAAAACGAAATCTCTGTATCCTGGTATAATAAATTGAGTATTTAATTAACAGAACGTGCTTTCCATGGATCCTACACGATGATGCGTGATAATATAAAGAAAATTTACTTCATATCACCGCGCATGCTTCTGTACTTTATGTATTGGTACACGTGACTGACTGTATACCAGGATAAATTAATGGGTCGATAAGCGGGTGTGCCTGCATGTATTACTGATATTAACGACTCTGTAGCATCCTGAACATGGGGATGTATGCTTGGTAGAGAGGGTTAAGAGAGTTGCAGCGTGTAGGCAAGGCGATGGGTGCCGTAACCCTATGACCTGGGTTTAAATGCAAGAGTAAGAATTAAAATTATGTAACCAGTAGGCCTATAATAATATTCTTTCTCCATTTTTATATCTGTGTGTGTGTGTGTGTGTGTGTGTGTGTGTGTGTGTTTATTACATCTTATATTCGTGTTGCTGGCACAAGATGCAAACATTACACTCGACCCAAAAGGAAGACAATGATTTCAACGTTAATGAACTCGGCAAGAAATCGGATGAAAGACTTAAATTCACTCTTCATAGAATTCTCACTAGGTGCAAATCGCCATGTCAGGATAGTATATTCCATACAGAAGTCAGTTGCTTATGCATACAACTTTGCATCTTAAAACTGTTAAAGAACATGTATGTTCGTTTATATTACGTAATTCAAAGAAGAAAAAAGACGTTGCAGTTCTAATACGATAGGGACTATGACTCTTCTGACAGATCAATATAATTCTGTTGAAAAGATATACGTGCTAAAGTACACAAGTATGGTGTAAGAAACAGAAACGTATTTAATGGCGTGTGTCAGTCATACTTCGTCCATTAGTATTATACCAAAATATATCCAATCTAAATATCACAATATACATCATTTAATATAAATTAATCCATAATTGAGACACAAATATACTAAACACCTAAACTTATGATAAAGTCTGGTATGGATTGAAATGTTTTCGGCTCTTCTACACAAATTTACAGTGTGTGGTAGTTTTCATAGTTTTCTTTTTCTTTTCATTCAAATTAGCGTACTGTCGTTAACTGAATACAAGTAACTGTAATTATAATTAACTGTTGACATCTTTATTCGGCCACTTAGTGATTTGTTTTTATTACAATTATCAAACGTAATAACCTAGGATTAAAGACTACAATATTGTCGGCATCTTCTTTAATTGCAGACATCAATGAATAACCGTGTGATCAGTGGGAATGACAATTAGCAATGTACAAAATTATTGTTTTAAAACTTGTCGGCTATTTTATACGGATTTACAGTGTCAGGTACGTTTGATTTCTTTTCATTCAAACTAGCATTAATAAAAGTGACTTTAACTAAAATTAACTGTTGACATGTCGGTATCTTCTTTAATTGTAGACATCAATGAACACCTGGTGATTAGCGGTAATAACCATTAGCAATGTGCTAATCATTGCTTTAAAAATGCATGAACTGGGGTCGAATTGTCTCACGGTTGAGGTTGAAAAGATTTGGGTTCGAAATGTCTTGGGGAGCAAAGGTTGTTAAGATTAAGAGAGTTTCGCTCAATGGAATAGTGTTTTCATACACGGATTACATTCAGTGATTTTGGATTATACACTAGTTTGCACAGGTATAATATTAGGAATATTATCTATTTCTTTATTATTGTTGTAGATTCTATTTGATTTTGATTTTGATTTTTGTTTTTCAAAATTTACTTTGCGTTTTGCAAAAACATGAATGTGGGCAGTTCTAACGCTCCAATGGACCAACAAAGAGGTGGAGGGAAGATAAGGGTGTATTTCCCCACACAGGTGAAACAAACGAAGCAAGGAAACGTCCTACATGCATACAGAGCACCAGGGTGTCAGGTACTGGACCTGGCAAACTTTACGGAAGCCGAAAGGCCAAGACCGGCAGAAATCTTGCAGTATCTAGTATCTCGGGGAACAAAAACGGAGAACATACAAGGTTTACAAAACGGGGGAAGAGGCTTATATTTTCTCTTCGGAAAAGGAGATAAACCCCTCTATAGAAACAACCAAACAATGGAGATAAAAGGAAAAGCAGTAAAGATATATGCTCCAGCTCCAATACAAAAGAATTTAGGACAGAGAACAACAGAGGTACACTTTTCGGGACTTCCGCTAGAGGTTCCATTAACAGAATTAGAAGCCAAGATTGCGAAGAAATTCCTAGTGAAACCAATAAAATCATACATGGCAACATTTTGGGGTTTTCCCACAATACAAACAGGAGTGAGGATAATCACACTGACAGAAAATGAAGCAAGGAATCTACCAAGTTTTTTCTATGTGCTGGGGTTCGGCATAAAAGCTTGGTATAGAGGATGCCAACATCATAGGCCATGCTACAAATGTGGAAACACGGGACATTTCTCTAGGGAATGCCAGAACTCCCCAAATCAGCCAGTACAAACTATAGCAACATCTTACGCAGCAGTAGCCACGAAAGTACTACAAAAGGAAAACAAAGATAATGAAATACAAGGAATTCCGGAACCAGAGGAAGAAAACCAAAGTAAATCAGATGAGATGATAGCCCCATCACCAAGCGAAACAAACTCAAGCCAAGAAAGCAACAAGTCGAAAGACGAGGAATGGAAAAAAGCAAGGAAAAACAGATCGGCGGAGAAAAAGGAAGCAAAACTAAGGGCAAGAATGATACAACAAAAAAAGCTAAAGAGATCCAGCTAGTAGAGAGGGACACGCCACCCTTTTTTGTATTAGAAGATCCCAATTTTGAAGGAAAGCAAACACAAGAAACAATAGACGATCAAAATTCACAGGAACACAAAACTATCGAAGAAACACTAAATATCACACCTGTTCAACCGATTGAAGACACGCCAATACCAGTCCAACCAAACGATGCCACATCAACGCCACACGAAACACTTAAAAGGAAAAGGGCAGCATCAACACCCAAAACTCCGACAGAACCAGAAATATCAGAAATGATTAGAGAAGCAAGAACAGGAAACAAAGCAGCAAGAACAGAAAACAAAGAAATCAAACAAAGAGCAGTGTCCTTGACAAGAGAAGGCGAAAAGAAAATTATCAGTATGGAAGACTACAGAGCTAGAATGCCCACAAATAACTAAATAACTAAATTCTTACAAATATAATGGAGATTCTGAATAAACTGAGGAATGTAAATAAGTAACCATAAAACTAAAGATGGAGGGATTAAACCTCGAGATCTTGACAATAAATATAAATGGAATAAAAAAGAAAATAGATAAAGTAATAACCTTGGCACAAAATTATGATATAATATTAATACAAGAAACGCATGGATTGACGGAATCAATGGTTAAAGAATTAGAAGAAGCTTTAAATGCAATAGTTTTAACCAGTAACCACCCTACCAAGTCAACAGCGAGGGTGGCTACAATTGTCCGGAGATCCGCCAAAGGATTAAACTTTGAAACGGAAAATACCCCGAAAGAACTGCAAGGAAGGTTACTATATGTCAAAATAAACAATCATATATAGTTAATATATATGTTCCGACAGGAAGAATTACACAAAAAAAGATAGAATTTATAAAAAAAGAGTAGTAAGTACATTCAAAAATTTTTAGGAAACCCAATTATAGTAGGGGGAGACTTTAACTGGGTACATTCACACTCAGACAAAAAAGAAATACTTTCAGAAGACGATAAAAAACTACACAAATGGATAAAAATATTTAAAGAAACAAATATTTTAGAAGATGCATAAAGAGTAATGAATCCCCAAAAAAAGAATATACCTTTATATATAGAGATAACAAAGGTAGTAGATTAGACACATTCTACATATCTGAAAACTATATACATGAAGTATAAAATTACATGATACTAGATTACCAATTAGCGGACCATAAGGCAGTAACTCTAACAATAAAAATAACCAACAAATGTAAATGGGGACAAAGTTTATGGAAGTTAAACAACACCCTCTTAAAAGATAAAGAATATGAAAAAACTATGATTTTTCCTCTGGAAAAATATAAACAACTAATATAGGGAATATATTAAATGATTGGGAACACTTAAAAAAACAAGGAAAAAAAAACTACTAAGTATTATAGCAAGATTAAGAAATTACACAATAAATGGATAGAAAACATGTACATAGAGAATCTAAAAGAAAATAATTCATCCTCAAATGAAATAACTAAGCAAAGGGAAATATTTGAAAAAGAAACAGTTCAAGGAGTAAAAATAAGGGCGGGAAAATACGATCATTTATACGAGAAATGGAAGGGACTATATAAAAGAATAGAAATAAAAAAAAGGGGAGAACAGGAAAATTGAAACAATTAAACTAAATAATAAATTATATACAGATAAACAAGAGATTTTAGAAGGAATAAAGAACTATTATAATACAATATACGAAACACAAAATATTGATGAGCAAACTATAGATAACTATCTAAAACAAACAACTTATAAAGAAATACAAATAATTGAAAAAATAGAATGTGATAAATTCATTACAGTAATGAAATATATAAGGCGATCAAAACCCTACAAAAAAAGGTAAATCACCAGGCTCCGATGGGATTACGGCAGAATTTTATATTACTTTTCAAAAAGAGTTAGTAGATATTTTAGAGTTATTAGATAATAATATTTTGTTATCAGGAGAAATGCCAAAAAGTTTAAGGGAGGGAATAATCACTTTGATATATAAAGGGAAGGGAGATAGAGAGGATATTAAGAACTGGAGACCCATCACACTTTTAAATATAGATTATAAAATTCTAAGTAAAATCATAACTAATAGAATAAGGAAAACAATGAATAAAATAATAGATATAAATCAAAGCTGCGGGGGGATAGGCAGGAAAATTACAAATAACACGCTATCAATACAAGCCATAACAGATTTTTTACAAAGTAAAGGGGAAAAAGGAGTCATGCTTTTGTTTGATAAAGAGAAAGCTTTTGACCGAATAAAGCATGACTTCATATACAAAGTTCTAAACAAATGTGGTTTTGGATCAAACAAAATAAATTGGGTAAAAGCAATGTACAATAAAATATATTCAAGAATAATTGTAAATTGAGCCTTAACAAGCGAAATAAAATTAATCGTTCAGTAAGGCAGGGTTGCCCTCTATCAATGCTGCTATATGTAATATCTATAGAGTCCTTGAGTATAAATATAAATAACAATACTAACATTCAAGGGATACAAATACCTAATTTGAAGAAAGAATTTAAAATTTTATTTCATGCAGATGATAGCACTTGCTTTACCAGAGATGGAATTTCCTTCAAACATATACAAGATGAATTCTATAAATTTGGCAAATCTTCTGGTTCAGCAATTAATCATGAGAAAACAGAAATTCTATTAATAGGCAACTGGAGAGGAAATCACCCTGGTCTCCCTCCACACCTGATTAAGAAACACGTGAAAGTACTAGGAATTACATTTGGAGAGAACTCAACTCATAAAAACTTTTGTGGATTAGTGAATAAGATCGACAAGCAGATTGAAACTTGGATGCATACTAGAGTGAACCTAATAGACCGTACACAGGTTGCTAAAACCTACATGTATAGTCAGCTAAATCATGTGATGAATTCTACTCACCTAACTGAGGTAATGATTGCCACAATTGAAAGAAAAATCTTGAGCTTTGATATATAAAGGGAAGGGAGATAGAGAGGATATATACACTATATTAAGAAAATACATATATGCAGACCAAAGGAACAAGGAGGGCTTGCCCTGCCAAACCTGAGTATTAAACAAATGGCTACAATTTTAAATAGATTTAAGCAACTAAATAATAAACCCAAGCTCCCGTGGGAAGCAATATACATTTACATATTCGGATATATATGTAGATTTAATAAGGAAATCTACAATAACAATACTTTAACCAAAATATTAGACCCACCAGGGAGATACAGAAGGATAAAAAGTTTATTATACATATATAGAGACAATAGAGAAATATGGGGAAAAAATGAAAATGAAACATATAATACCTTAATATCAATGATTGTAAAGCAAATACAAGATATAGAATTAAAAAACCTACAACTAAATTGGCCAGCCATTTGGAGAAACTGGGCAGGTATAGGATCTGCGGCGACACAAAGCAGGCTGTTCCTATACCTGCACAACAAATGGCTGACGGGTGAGAACGCCTTTATAAGACATACTATAACACATATACCCAAATGTAGAATGTGTGGTAGCAAAATAGACTATTACACTGTAAAAAAATAGATCATGAAAGACAAATAATAAAGAACAAAATACAGAGTAAAAACGGAAGTGTAAATGATAAATGTTTATTATACAATAATAATATTAACGACAAAAAACTATATAGTGAACTTATTGAATATATTAATAAGATAATGAAAATAACAATAGAATTTGAAATATAATGTATACCTGTGCAATCTAACAAAACAACAATATAAACAAACAGACTTAAAAACAAACACTCATAACTGCCTAATCAATCTATGTCTATCTAACTATCCTTTCTTACTTTGCACACACTAAAATACAGGTTCAACAAGTCCGAGAACTAAGGTCATGAACAACCGAACTTCCCGAGACACAAATAGAACCTTAAAATAAACAACAACTATTATGAATTTGATTATGAAGCCAGTCCCTACACGAATATAAAGAACATACATAACAAATAACACACGCATATATCACACACGGGACAATATAGATCTATGGCAAAGATCACTTAAATAAATAAACTCTGGAACCAGACTGGAACCACACCAATAAAGGGAAATGTCTTGGGAATTTTCTTGGGGTCGAAATGTCATAGGGTCGAAATGTCTCGCTCCCACAGCCATATCTAGCACGAAATTAAAATGGCCAAAGGACAGATGGTTGTGCTTTTTCTAGGTAGATTTACAAGTCACAAGAAAAAAACAGAAGATTTGTTCCGGATATAAAATGTACATGTCACCAAAAGAACCATTCAGCCGACGGTAGTTCCACAGACACGAGAAATACCGGTATGTGTATAAAATGTACATGGGGGTATGGAGACAAGATTGGCTTCAGATTTGAGCTGGTTTTAATGAACTGGCGATATCATTCCCTAAACCGCCAGTCAATATCATCACGGGTAAGGGGGTAATTTATCGGCCAACAAATAACCTGCAAGAAGCTGGTTCGTAGTGATGGTATGTGTGCTCTTTCTATGGGATTTGTCTACAGGGTTTACAATAATACCGATACAATTTGCTATAGCCCGTCAAAACCTTACTGCAGAATGTATTGGGTATGAGACACACACTTATTGTAATCTAGTTTATGCCCCCCCCCCCCTTGGTTGATCTGTCAGTGGTAATCAGTAAATATGCCTTTTGAAACAGTTGTTTTGGAATTCGAGATTTATGAATGACAAATATCGATGCGAATATTACAGAAAGTCTGAGGATGTTAGAACGGAAAAGAATTTACTTTTTCTCATTTCTTGGGCACCGTCCAAATTTTTTCTTTAACCAAACTTTTTCTTTATAATCTCTCTAGTGCTAAGTAAATTTATAATGTAGCGATATGTATAAGTAAGATAATTCACACTTCAATCGCTCAAATACTAAACATCAGGGCCGCGGACTGGGTAGGAAAACTAGGACAAAATTCCGGGGGCTCACAACGGTCAGGAGGCTCACCGCCGAAAATAATTGTTTTTGGTCTTTTTTTTTTTTTTGTAATTTATAGGGGCTTGCTGGAGAACTTTTCTTTTGGCCCATAAATCCCGTCCGCGGCCCTGCTCAGTATCACTCGATTATAAAATCTTTAGATTTTTATAAGTTTTACTGTATACAAAACAGATGAGACGAGTGTCATTCTCTGGATTCCAAACATATTCTAGGACGTTTCGGTGATCATCAGTGCATGATGTACATCAAGAACAAAAATAAGTATATAATATTAATAGACAATACATAATCAAATCCTTTCTTTGATATTTATATGAATAGTGAAATTTAAAGAAAACGAATAAATATTGCGTCTTATAATATATATCAGCTGTGAGACATTAATCTACTTGTCAAATAATATGTATGTTTGGATTATGTTAGTCCGATAAATCAACCCCACCCCAACCCCAAATCTGTGTTGGTACTGATGGACGATATCATCACGGATGAAGACTGATCTATCGGCCTAGGTTTATGTATATGGGTGAGTCTATGTATATAGGAAACAAGGTGTGCCATCGTTTATGCAGAATGTCCTCCATTTTGCCTGGCGGCAGTGTATTGGCAAGTTGATCTGATATCAGTGCCGATAAGTTTCTGTTTTTAAATATTATTTTTGTTTGGTGGGGGAACCAGACAGATTCCCAACCCCCTAATTGAAAAGGTTTTAATGTGTTGGTCTACCCACCTAAGGTCTGTCGTGTTGCGTGTTTTAATATATAGAATTTGGAGAAAAAATTATTTAAATATGTTCTCGAAGCGGGGTATTTCCTAGTGTTGAGGAAACCAAGGCAGGTTCCTTTATCTAAGGGGTTGTTCATCCGACCAGAGACTTTTGTCTGCGGCGCATTCCCTTCCCTTGATTTTTTTTTTTTTTTTGGGGGGGGATCTTTGTCAAAGATCTCCTAAGTCCTATGTTTGCTATATGTGTATTTTCTATATTGGTTGGGTGCTATAGATATTCTTGTAAGTACGGCAATATGTCAAATTGTTGCCTCGTTGTCTATTCATAATTTATTTATTTATATAAAAAACAAATTTAAAAAGTTTTAAAAATTGTTCGTTTGAAAAATGTTTACTTTTGGGTTTAAATTTTCCTATGATTTTTTTTTTCCAGAATGAGAAACAATTGTAGGTGCTACAAAAATGAAACCAAAGCCTATTTTTCGTTCTTGTTATACATTTTTGTGGGGTTTCTCATTCTCTTGTTCAACAATTCGAGGGTACTCCGGCTACCCCCTATATAAGGAGCCGCATTACCTTTATTCATCATTTTGCTACTCCTTATCTTCGGACAGATTCTTGTGTGTCACCTCCAAATGAAACATCCACGTTAATTAATGTAGATGTTCTTTTTACTGTAGCATTACAAGTCATACTTGAAAAAGACCAAAACACAAACATATAGTTTTAAAAAAATTGTCCTTATTTTTGTGTGTCTGTGACTTTTTGTTAGGGAAACCGGGGTTTTGTAGACACCCCCCCCCCCCATCTCTCTCTCTCTCTCTCTCTCTCGTCTTTTGTAAATGAATTCTTTCCAACACCTGCTGGTAAATTAGCTCTTTCTTTCGATCTATTCCATGTTTATTTTGGAAAAGGGGACATTAACGTTGAATCCCACTAAGTAATGGACACCCCAAACCTCGGCCCCACCCCCATATACATATTGGGAGTTGGGGAAGAAAGAATGAATGTGGGGTAACCACAAGTAAAACGTAACGTGCATACACTCCATTGATTGCAACGGCCTTGAATGAATTACTTCGTCAACAAAAACAGCAGCGATCCAAGCGGATTCTCGAATCGTCTGCTTTCGCACGCATAAAGTGATTTGTTTATCGAACCCGTATACAACTGGCAGGTCACGCGAGTATTGGCATAGTGAATTTATAACTGCTGCTTCTTGTGGTGAAATCGGGTTTCCTTTCTCTCAAGATGGGTGACAGAATAGAGGGTTTAATCTCATCTGCGGGCAATCCAGGTAAGAGTGGCACATATTAAACGTTTATGTAGTATCGGTCTCGTCGTAGTTAAAGTCTATAAATAGTTTCTATCAAGGACGTAATAAAAAAGGCAACTCTGGAAATACATGTACGTAAATTAATGTAGTCTGTATCCTAGCTCTCTACTGTCCAAACGTTGTACACTGCGGAGCGCAGCTCGAGGAGTGTGAGAAATAGGCAACCAGACTACAATGAATGAACTTTATATAGAGTATTATGCAGGAATTTTTTGTTCCATTTTCAATTCTATCATTCATAGAGCATTATGCTGCAAGTACAAGCATTCCAACTTGTACATTAACTTTTGTGAATTACAAAATTAAAATGCATAAACAGTAAAAACACATAGGCCTAGAATTGTCTTCCGATCTTATGAATCAATGGAAAAAAGGGATCAAAGCCAGTATGTACAAAACATAAAGTGTATTGCCCGTCTTTCCATATTACGTTTACACGAAAAATGCCCGTGTTGGTAAACACCGTGACGATTGGGCACTAATGGGCTTCCGTAAGTTTCATTTTTTTAAAAACAAAAAAACAACCCCCCCCCCACAAAACAAACAAAAAAAAAAACAAAAAAAAACAGCAGAAAATTGTTTTCACATAATCAGATATTACGTTCTGATATCGTGCACAAATAGGTTAAAAGAGGAATAGGATACTGTTAAACACAGGTAAGGCTTTTGTATAGGTTTATACCGCAATACTATGGTCTAATGGCTTTTTGGGGTTACAGGCTTTATTTACACAGGTATACAGTTTGTGAGAAATACCTATATGACCAAATTTTACAAATAAAGACTTCGCCATATAAAACACACACACACACACACACACACACACACACACACACACACACACATATATATATATATATATATATATATATATATATATATATATATATCTGTGTGTGTATTTAGATGTTGTAGCTGTATTTTGTTCAATATATATATGGCTATTCCAAGCAGAAAGACTTTGATGTGTTCAGACGATGACCAAGAATTACTAATTACTAATGTAATTACTAATTACTAATGGAATGATGAATATTTATGGTCGTGGATGTTCTCATGAATGTTGTTCACTGCTTGTGTACATAATTCCTCAAGGAACATGAATAATGCTGGTTTAGTATGCGACATTATGGAGACTTTAAGAAAATACTTTGAAAGTGCGATTTAAAATAACAAAAACTGTTTACAAACTTTGAATTCCCCTTGAAAAAAAAGCGCCGCCACGCCTTGCCCCCCCCCCCCATGACTGACGGAGCATTCGTTTGAAGTGCGTCACCAGATCTGATTTACAACTCGGAACTGGAGGCTCAGTAAAGGATATGTCGATTGTTTTGTTGTGTGTGTGTGTGTGTAGGAGAAATGCATTTCGCACACAAAGCGGCACCCCACCCCACTGTCAGTTTATATGTAGGAAAATTCACCGTCATAACTATGTGTATATAGCTTCTATTCATGCACGAAGCTATCGTAGTTTACAGTGCATAAGTTTTAATTTTCTCTATTTTGAATGAATCTTCGAAAGTTACATCTTTACCAATTCGATTAAAATCACATCTTGTCACTCCACGTAGGACTGTGGAAATCTTATTTTAATGAGATTGGGGATAATGTGACTTCGAAGTCATTGTCAATTTTCGTGTCTAGGTATTTACTATTGCACACACTAACATTATACTCTCTCTCTCTCTCTCTCTCTCTCTCTCTCTCTGATGTGATCATTCATTACAAGGGCGACGCTATTCGTTTTAGATAATGAAATGTCTTCATGTTATATATTCGAAGTGAATTTTGGAGTTTTCATATTAATCTCACCTCTATTTTCCCATCCACTCTATACTTAGTGTTGCTGATTTTGATGACGTAAGAATATAGAGAATATGGAGATCGTTCTTAGTAGTCGATCGCTTTTTTTTTTTTTTTTTTAAATCAGCAAAGATTGCGCAAGTAAGTTCGCCCGATTCGATCGCTAGTAGCAATTGGTATGTAAGTTTTTTCAGTGCAGTTTGACATAAGTGTTTCTGTCGGAAACTTGATTGTGATTTATGGAGGAGTTATACTTGTTACGATATCCGAAAAGATGTTTTCTGAAATGTTTTTCACTATTTTGTTGAAAACACTGATAGAACATAGGGGTCATTCTTTTCATTTCCTTATGAATTGCGAATACCTATGCAAAAGCAGACATTGTCGGAGTTTTGGGGTGAATTCCGTCTAGGCCCGCTAATTTGTTGACATGTTTTTTTATTGATAATATTAATAGTGTCAGATATTGTAATTAGGGGGTATTGAAAATGACGTGATCGGGTACCATTTTATTCACGAAGGCAGTTAAGTATGTCTGTGTTAGGCTCTGTAAAATTAGACCAGTCACGTGTTTGAGAAATAAAAAAAGTGGTTCAGCTGGTGTGCAATATCATACTCATCGGCATAACTAGTGCCATTAAGTACAACTTCACACGGGGCTAGAGGTGCAGGTTTCGTTGAAGTTAGATCTCGCAAGTGATTCCAGATGGATATGTTGTCAGTTTGAGGTGATGCATTACTGTAAAAGGAGAGCTTGCTTTTAACAGTGTTATGGTTTGACTTCGTTCCGCCACAAACGTTAATTGGTACAATCTTTACATTGATAGTAGTTTCGTTTAGGTTGCACCTCGACGATTTTATTAGTTTACCATTCTGCTGGTTGTTGTTGTTGTTATAGGGTTTAACGTCATTTTTCAGCACAAGATAGGCTATACATGGCGGCCAGTATAAATGATGGAGGAAGAACCCGGGAAAACCCCGGAAAGAACCACCGACCCACGAGAAGCTACCGGCAGGCTTTCTCACATACCCACATTGGCCGAACCCGAGACTCGAACCCACGCAGACAGAGGCGAGATGGCAGTGATCCGTAACGGTGAGCGCTTTAGACCACTCGGACACTCGGGGCCCCTTACCATTCTGGTTGTTTGGATGTTTCGTTGTTTTGATTTTTATGGGGCCGTGTTTATTTAAGATATTAAGAAAACTGGTTCCAGGTAGACAGGTCATAATTAGAATATTAAAGAAAATTAATGAGCTATATTGTGGGTTTTTTTTTTTTAAGAAATCGGTATGTCATATAGGAATGTAGGTTATTTTTCTTTGCATTCTGCTTGCTGCTTACGAGTTGTATTCATTGAAAAATCGGCAAAATATACAGATTTGTGAGATTTTTGGCGAGTTCGGTGTTGCAATATGCGCTGGAAAACGCACACTTGGACCGACCTTACAGATCACTCTTATATCTCACCCTAGGCCGATAAATCAGCCCTTCACCCGTGATGTTGATTTTCGGGTGAGGGGCTGATATCCCCTATTCATTAAAACCTGCAGTTATCTGCATTCAATTTTGGCTGCACACATCGGTGTATATTTTATACACTTACCGGTAGTTCTCGTGGCTGTACAGCTACCGGCAGCTGTAGAGTTCTTTTGGTGATATGTACATTATATTTCCGGAGCATATCGTATGTTTGGTGACTTGTAAATCCACCTGGAATAGCACAACTCTGTCATGTGGCCATTTTCAATTTAGCGCTTGATATGGCTGTTACCAATTTCCGGTATGTGTCTAAAGTGTACGCAGGTTTGTTCCGGAAAGATTTGCATGCAGCAAAATTGCACATTTTAATGAACAGGTCACATCAGACCTACATATCGTCCATCAGTATCAACACAGATTTGGGGGGATGATTTATCTAATCTCACCCATGTCCGTGTGAGTGAGTCTCGGATCCACCAAAGTAGGTATGTGAGAAAGCTTGCCAATAGGTTCTTGTATGTCGGGGCCCCTTCTTTCACCAAAATATACTGGCAGTCATGTGTATCATATAATATGCTGAAAAATGGCAGTAAACCAAACAATTTATATTTAAAATTTGATATATTAGGTATTGGTACTTTTCACATGCAATGTTTAATTTCTTTAGTTTGACATGTTTCTTATATTCATTATGAATATTCAGTGAATGTATTCATATGAATTAATTTTTATGGAAAATTGCAACGTTTTACGTGTCATATTATCTCAATAGCGACTGATTGACAGCCCATCTATCACAGCTTGACATCCCGTCGGCAAGACATGCAACTATTCATCGATTTTGTCGAAACAAATCAAATATATTTATTACACAAGCACACAGAAAATAAAGGAACTTTAAAACGTTCAGTCAAGGCTTTGTGTAAATATTAATTAGATGACTATCTGGAAGCAGTCGTTATAAACAGGTATCGTTTATAAACATATTTTGACTTACGCATGCATGAACCCCCCCGGAACCTTGCCGCTGTACTCACTGTACTTCATATGTATTTAATAGCTTTGACGGTATCGGCTGGTATTCAGTGTAAAGATATTTATGATTGTGATTCAAGTTCATATATTTAACCTTGCAAGGTCACTGAACTATATACTTACCAGTTGATCTAGTCGTTATGTACTGACCTTATTAAATTCCATCATATTTAATGTTTACCCCCCACCCCCACCCCCCACCGGACTCGGAAATCATAGTCGCAGATCTGGCTGCGCCTTATTCGACGGCATATATGGGTCTGTGCTGACTGTAATCGGCTGGAGGTTAAACATCGGTGAAATACGGTAAAATGTACATTGAACGTGTAGTACACGTTACACATCTCTCTCTCTCTCTCTCTCTCTCTCTCTCTCTATGAGCGAAAAATTTCCACTTAATTAGATTTTCACCGCGAGGAAATATTTCTAACATTCATAGCGCAATCCATTGTGGTTTTTGTGGGTTTTTATAGTTTGTTTTTCAATATTCACCACATTCTGGTACTATAATATACTTTAATATTCTTCTTGGACACCTTACACCCGCATCGAACATTGGGGATATTGTAGTTTTTAAACTAGTTAATTAACTGTATGACATCAAATTATGACTAACAGTGATGAATGGCTTATCATGCATGTATAATAAGGACGTAGTTTACCAACATGATAGGTTGCAGTTTGCCAGCATGCTAATAAATATGGAAAATATGGTAATTTGCAATATAGGATTTTGACCTTGTTCTACAACTTATTGCCTTTTTGGTATGGTGAATATTTATTTACGCTGTTATTCGCCATGGGCGGCAATGTATGGTCAAGTTCGCTACTGTTTCGATGGTCGGTGTAGAGTTTCCGTTGAATCAGCCTAAATATAATATTCTTGAAGTAGAAAATATATATTACATCTAGCCTAAAAAAAAAAGCATCGCTAAGCATGGGATATGCTATGTTGTTCTTAACTGTTAACTTAATTAGAAACTTTGATAAAATTACTCAGAGAGAGAGAGAGAGATTCAGTTACAGCCAATAATATGTGTAGTGACTGGTACATAATGGTATATGTAGAAATTGGGTCACATTTAATGAGTCACAGCTGATGGTATGTACAGAAACTGGGTCACATTTAATGGGTCACAGCTAATGGAATATGATAGAAATTGGGCTACATTTAATGGTTTTTTGAAGAAACTGGGTCACATTTAATGGGTCAAAGCTAAAGGTATATGTAGAAATTGGGCAACATTTAATGGGTCACAGCTAATGGTATGTACAGAAATAGTCAGACCTAATGCTATGTATAGAAATTGGGTCAGACCTAATGCTATGTATAGAAATAGTCAGACCTAATGCTATGTATAGAAATTGGGTAAAATTGGCGATACATAGGCCTCTACATCGTCAGAAAAATACTTTGCAAGGAATAGATTAACCTTACTCCTTCGAAGATGACGCTAATGGACTGTACAATTTTGACTGTATACTACTTCAACTGATGAACTAAGATTAGTAGTGTACAACCAGGCGTCTGCTGTCAGAATCAAATCAAGGGAGATAGGAAGCTAATATATCTAGGGGCTTTTCATCTCATGAGATAATATGAAGGGACCAGCGAATGGATCGGAAACATTCATGTCATAAATAAATGACAATGGGGGCATCAGGCTGGAGGCCTGGAATGACCTCAGTAGAAAACGCAGTATATTTTGTAGATAGGTGATATATTTTGCTTATTAATGTCATAATTGTATAATAAGAAATTCATAAAGAAAATATATAAGCAATACGTTCTTGCCACGTATGTGCTCTAGCACCCATTTCGTTGAAACTTTTTCTTCTATTCCAGTACCACTGAAAGAAATTGACGTGTCTGTGACAATTAATGGTTTTGTGGCAGATGTTCAGTCTACATCGCTGTATGTTAATAATGAAGAATCCCCAATAGAGGCCATTTTTACGTTTCCTTTGGATGAGCAAAGTGCTGTGTACAAGTTTGAGGCGGATATTGATGGTAGACACCTGATTGCTGAGTGTCATGAGAAAGAAAAGGTAACAAATGAATTTATTGGGGGTTGGGGAAATATTTTAAGTGTAGGTTGAGTTATATTTTATTTCCTTCTAATTTAATTATGTTTTTAAATCTTCATTGTTTCTTTGTAAGTAGTATTTATTCAAGAAAACATGCATATGTATGATATATATACTTATGTGGAAGTGGCTTGTGTATTAAATTGAAAATGGTTTCCATAATTGAAGGTTTGCACTGCCATTAATATTTGCATATCAGTTTCGGATTGTTAGTTGATAATATCTTAATTGTAAATTGGGTCAGTAATTTGAAGAGAACACAAAGTCTCATAGTTGTAGATTTTTGACTTTCTTACAGAAAGTGTTCAGCTGTTTCTACTTTTCTGCGTGTGCAGTACCTGTTGCAAGAAACATGATTTAGGAATAAATAGTTATTTAAGCTACTGAATTTGGTTCTGAATCAGATATGCTGAAGTTGATCCACTCATTCACCAACAAATTAATACGAAGAAATTTCATATGTATACCGATTCAGGTAATCTGTAAAATTTGGAATGGAGGGGTTACCGTTACTTGTTATTTCAGTCAGTAGCGTTTTACACAGTTGAATTTTGGAAGGCAGAAATGATTTTTGATATAATGTCCTTCAGCACAAAGAGTTCAAACAATATAGTTTTGTTTCTTATAAACATATGTATTCGTCCAATGTGACCTTAATATTCTGTGTACACTTTTTGAAGGAATTGTCCGATTTATTAAGTCTATGTAGTAAAGAAGATTGTATGTGCTCTATTCGTTTACTTGGTTCTATAGTTTTTTTGCATAATATCTACAATACGATATTTGTAGGCCAAAGAAATTTATGATGACGCCTTGGCATTTGGGCATACGGCCATGCTGCTTCAGGAGGATGAGAGTGCTGGAGATATTTTCAGATGCAAACTTGGAAATTTGCCTTCCAAAGCCGAGGCGAAGATTTCCACAGGTTTTGCGACAGAATTAGATTTGGAAGCTGATGGAATGGTGAAATTCACTCTTCCGGCAATTCTAAATCCACGCTACTCACCAGGTACAGACAACAACAGTTCCAGCAAATTGAGCTGCTTACTATCTTTATATCCATAGTGAAGATTTGATAGGACTCTTTGTAGTTTGAAAATCAGTAGAATATAGCTTGGAAAATTTATCAGGCACCATATCAGTTGCAAGCATTTTAACTCTGGTTGGTGCAAAGGATTAGGCAAATCTCGACCCTTGAATCTACATGTGATCTAACTAAAGAATGTGCTTTGGTGTTATTTTCCTTGGAAGGGTTTTCTGTCTATTTTTAAAGTAAGCTACTTAATGGTGAATCATACAGACAACAAAAAGTAGCAATTAATAATACTCGCAATGTCATGTGCACAATGCAGGTTATTTGCTTCAGCACTGTTATTCCTGTAGAGTGGGTAGAAGGTTTCCCGTGACGTGTGTGTGTGTGTGTGTGTGTGATTTGGATTTGTAACATAGCTTTAACAATGTTTCCGTCATATCGCTACAATGTCTGCAGTGTGGCAGTTTATAGTGATGTCTAGCACTGAGGCATCATACCACAGACTCGTTGCATCATGTACCACCCAGTCAATTTATCCTGATTCCAGACAGACCAGTCCTAACACTAACCTCATAATGCTGAGCGCCTAATGAGGCAGCTGTTCATGCCATTTTTACAAGTCTTTGGTACGACTCGGCCGGGGTTCAAACCCGTGACCTCTCACATCCGAGGCAGATGCTCTAACCACTAGGCCACAGGAGCAGTCTCCCATAACTTGCTGCAGTGCATATGTTACTCAAGGCTAAACATAGGACAGAAACATTACCACCCACAGCGTCTTGTACAAACTGCAGAAATATGTATTTATTGAAATATATTCATTTTACATTTTTAGCTGTAGGCGGGTTAAAACCAACAGAAAAAGCTACATATGCCACCGCTGATGCAATACCCTACAAGCTCAGCTTTCAGCTGAGTGTAAGGGGTCCACAAAAGATCAAAAGTGTCCAGGGGCCAAAAGACAAACTAAAGGTGGATTATTCAGAGGATAAAAAAGTTGCAAAGGTAAATGCTAACCAGGATGATTTGTCTTTAAAACAAACAACTACCAGTCTCAGTGACACATTTATTATAAAGTATTTTAATATTTGAGTGATGAGATGACTCTTTTAATCTTTGATGCTTGCATTTATGCATTGAATTATTGTTGATTATAGGTTCAGTTAATTGGTCATAATGATATTTGATTCTTATTTTTGAAAGTGATTGTATATACTGCATAAATTTTTGTCTGGCTGATTAAAATTTTAAAATCTGTATTAAAAATTATCTAAATTAATCTTCAGTGATTATCATTTACTTAGCATGTACATGCTGTCCTCAATGTTTTGTTTTTGCCTATGCACTCATTGAACTGGCGATTCACATGTCGCATGGGTGATCTTTATACCAGATTTTCTCTGATATAATATATGCTGCCTTTCATTGCTTTATGTTCACTGAGTGACCTTTTTCAAGAAATATGATAATAAAAAGTTTCAGAAAGATAATCAAAGATTTACAAAAAATACAGAATCAAAGAGAAGGATGTATGAATCAAAATATAATTGTTGCTCAAATGTGCGTGATTGGTTACACCCAATATTTTGGTGATATATTGGTTGTTCTTTCAGTAAAAGAATGAACTAGTACAAAGGACATATCAAAAAGATGATGAAAAGAAATTCAAGATCCATTTTGATTTAGATGGACACTCTGTCTGATCCTTTGAAATGCTGCCCATTAGCATCAAATCCTATCCCAGATGTGAAAAGCTAAATGTGCTGCTGCAGATGGCCTGTATGTAACCAGATGGCACTGTATGTAACCAGATGGCATTGTATGTAACCAGATGGCACTGTATGTAACCAGATGTTGGAGATAACTAGACTATATTAAACAGTACAGTGTCATCATGCTTTTACTTGGCACATCAACTATCTTAATATTCAAGTGTTATTAAAACAAGATGTTTACACTAGTGTTTAGAAGCAGATATTCAATGCTTCTGTTCAGGTCATACATAGTTCTCTGGGAGAATTATTTATTATTTTAATATGATCCTTTCAACATTTTGAAGTAAGTTGCCATGAAGATGATTTAAATATAAGAAAACAAATTAACTTTATTATAAAGAATCAACAGCGTGAAATATACTCCATTTTAAGATTAATAATGAAAATACTTAATTGCAAAAGCAAGTATTATTGATGTTTCTGAAACTTGCGATTCATGTCCTGCTTGAGTGAATAAGTGCCGAGCCAAAGAAAGCTTATTTTTTGACATCTGTTATTATCTGTGACTTTTTTTGAGGCAGATGGTTGAGTTTTCCGAGTCGCAGTATGCTGCTTGTTTACATTTTAAGGTTACCCTGGCTGAAGAGTTTAAGTTTGACCATGACCTCAGTGTACTGGTTGAATATGAAGCTTGCTATGTACCGCAGATTGTGCTGGAGAAAGGGAACCCACATTCAGGTGCCGATTTTCAGTAAATTGCTCATGTTATTTATATTATCAGAACTAGTGGACAGACATCGTCTATGCTGAGATTTGTGATAAAGGGAAGGCTATCTTCACCATAGTTGTGTACATGTAAGTTAGTTAACTATCATAGAGCAAGGCTAGAATCCTACTATAATGATGTGTAGAGAACCATCAGTGTGTGTCACGATGTAGATAAGGCTGCTTTACAGTGAGATACATTGTACAGGAAAACTCAACTCAACCAGTATATTGTAATGCATGACCCATACCAGTGCTTGAGCATTCAGTTTGTGCCATGATATATATGAGGCTGAGTCATACTGGGATATATTGTATGCTGGGATATATTGTATGCTGGGATATTGTATACTGGGATATATTATATACTGGGATATATTGTAATCTGGGATGTATTGTGTACTGGGATATATTGTAATCTGGGATATATTGTATGCTGGGATATATTGTTTACTGGGATATATTGCATGCTGAGATACAATGTATAGAAAATACATAAGACTGTATCATGCAGTCCATAATATACTTGTGTTGACACTGGTCTGTTTTATTGTGATGTGCACTATAACGAAGTATTGCTGTGGTTTTGATAACAATTGTCCATTTAGTGCTATCACAGAGAACAGTGTACATTGTTGTGGTTCCTTTTCCGAAGTTAATATGAATATTTATGTTGGAAAAATAACGCAAAAGTGGCAGAGAAACATGTTGAATTCCTGGCCAGTAATTTCTAATAATCTTCACTTTTATATCTTTTAAAAATTATACTGTTAAAACTTTTCTTTTTGTTCTGATAATAAATTTACCATGTCTTTCTGAGACTGTATTGGTAATTGTTTGAAAATTAGCCTTGTTGATAAATTTTATTTGAATTAATTTGCAAAGTTTAAATAGTGACATCTTTCATCTTTGATATCCAGTTTTCTTCAAACATCAAATGGGTTATACGTCAGCTGTTTGGGGCTTTTGGTTATATTCATATGCATCTGTTCTTCCCCTGTCAAACAGTGTGGTCCTTGTTTTCAATAGCTTGTCTATGGCTACAAGTACCACTTTCAACAGAAGACTAACTTGACAAACATTTTGCAGCAGTACATAGCTTGAAGGCACCTCATTGAGAAATAATTTTCTTAAATTAATTGCATACCTGATTTGAAAATAATTTGCTATTTGAGCACAAGGAGAAATAATCTCATTAGTAAATAATGTAAAACTGAAATGTAATCAGAATATTTCCTTGCATAAGGCTCCACTTTCATAAGAATTGTTAACGTATGTACTAAACTATATATTGTCTGTCTGAGAAGTCTTTAAAACATCAAGCTTCAGGTTATTGGATTCACAGTATTAAACCCAATTTAACCAGATTGTCAGGTTAGCTACATGCTATTAAGCCCCACTTAACCAGTTTATGTCAGGTCAGCTTCATGCCATTAAGCCCAACTTAACCAGTTTGTCAGGTCAGCTACATGCTATTAAGCCCAACTTAACCAATTTGTCAGGTCAGCTACATGGCATTAAGCCTAACTTAACCAGTTTGTGTCAGGTCAGCTACATGCCATTAAGCCCAACTTAGCCAGTTTGTCAAGTCAGCTACATACCATTAAGCCCAACTTTACCAGTTTGTGTCAGGTCAGCTTCATGCCATTAAGCCTAACTTAACCAGTTTGTGTCAGGTCAGCTACATGCTATTAAGCCCAACTTAGCCAGTTTATATAAAGTCGTAGACTTCACAGCATTAAGCCCAACTTGACAAGTTTATGTGAAGTCATCTACATGGTATTAAGCCTAAAGTAACCAGTTTATATCAAGTCATAGACTTAATGGTATCAAGCCCAACTTAAACAGTTTATGTCAGTTGAACTTCATGCTATTATGCCCAACTTAACCAGTTTGTGTCAGGTCAGCTTCATGTCATTAAGCCTAACTTAACCAGTTTGTGTCAGGTCAGCTACATGCCATTAAGCCCAACTTGACCAGTTGGTCAGGTCAGCTACATGCTATTAAGCCCAACTTAGCCAGTTTATGTCAGGTGAGCTTTATGGTATTAAGCCAATCTTAACCACCTTTTCAGCTTTTTCAGGTGAGCTTTATGGCATCAAGCCCAACTTAACCAGTTTGTGTCAGATTGGCTTCATGCTGTCAATTTGAGACCAACTTAACCAGTTCATGTCAAATCATACGTTTCATGGTATTAATCATAGGTTTCATGGTATTAAGCCCAACTTAACCAGTTTATGTCAGGTCAAAGACTTTACACTATTAATGCTAATATAGTTTGCAAATAAATTGTATGCTGAATTTGACTTTGCTGTGTGTTAAAATTTTATTCATTTTTCCTAACTTGAAGTGGGTGTCTGGCTTGAAATAAAACTAGTGTTTCTTAACCAAACTAACATGTACAAAAGGATTTTCCTTGTTTTATAATGCTAATAAGGTAATATTTTCTTGATCAAGTAAATTAAAAGAACATTTTAAAAAATGAAAATATTTCAAACGTGGTAGGATCCACTCAGTTACTAAACTTGATTATTTTTAGGAGGCCTGCTGAAGGAAGATGTTTTGATGGTCAACTTTTTCCTGGAGCCACCGGCCCAGATTCCAAGAACAAATCCAGGCGAATTCATCTTCATCGTTGACAGATCAGGTTAGTTAAGAGATGTCTGCACCAATACAGAACATTCTAGATTATCTCTCTCTTGACATCTTTGCCTTACCCTTTGTTTGCCTATCCTTCTGTTCTTTAGGCATTTCATCCAACCGTCCTTTCGTTAAACAGACCTACATACTTGTTTGAATATCAAAATAAAAACGCATGTAAAGTATCATTTTTATTTAAATAGCATGAAATCCTGTTATAAAGGCTTATAAACCTTTGTTTCCCATAATTCACTATTCAAGACAGGTAATGAAAGCAACAGCCATATGTACACACACTGACACAAAATCTGACACTTGTTGCAAGTTAGAATCTGGCAGCTTTGATTTCTTATAAGTATTCTATGCTCTAGATGTTACCTTCAAAATTTGTGAAATCTCACTTGTGATCTCATTGATAAGGAAAACTATGCAGTTAGGGTGTACAAAATAATGGTTCAAAGTAACATTTGATGATACAGTGAAACCTCTCTTGAAAGACCACTGCTATGTGAGACCACCTGTCTTGAGAGACCATATTCTCAATGCACAAATTTAATGATTATATAGCATTCTGACCTGTTACGAGAGACCACCTGTCTTGAGAGACCATAAGTTTATTGCAGAAAGGGTGTTCTTTCAAGACAGGTTCTACTGTATAGGTATTTTGTTTTGTGATTATTGTCTAAAATACATGACAGTGCAAAGACATGAAAACTTTCCCACTGTACCCAACACAGGTCAAGACTGAGGGTCAGAACTGGGGGTCAGATTGAGCAAAAACCAAAATTTTGTACCAAAAAGGGTGGGGTCAAATTAAAATTTTTGGTGCACAAATGACGATATAGGGAAACACTGCTTTTCTTTTCCACAAAAAGTTGCTACATTGCATAGAATATTTAGATGCCATTTATTTGGAATTTATTGACATCTGTGTCATATTCCATGTTTGATTGAATTATGTCTTTTAAAACTGGTAATTTATTTTATACAATTAGTATCTGTACCACAGTTTGTTTACTACTTTTACATGTTGATAAGATAACAATTTATAGATGAAACATTTCTTCATTGGAATATTCCAGATTAGTCTTATACATTAGCTAACCATTGTAATGAATATCAAAACCAAATTTAAGGTCTTGCTAGTAGTCAAGCATTTTAATAATTTAAAATGATAGAAATCATTCAAAAATTTTACAGAAAATGTAAAGACAGAGAATCACCATCTTACATACTAAAACCTGTGTTAACTGTATCATAAACAGATTTGCTGGATTTAGCATTGTGGTCTAGCTGACCTTCCTGGTGTTTACTGTTTGTTGTTTTAAAAATTATGCTGATGGAAAAAGGTGCTTGTATATTTATTTCTGGCCACTGGGAGTTTGGAAAAAACTTGTTGAAATTAATTTTCAATTTTATTTGGCACAAGCTTAGCACAAAGCTATTGTTTTTAGATAGTATACTGTTAAAAAGAGGAGAATATTTTGAAGGCTGTTAAACGGAAACCTTTGCAACACGTTTTCCTTGAACCTCCACATTTACTGTTAAGCATAAAAGAAAATAGATTAATTTGCTGATTTTCTGATACTAGAATAGGACGGAAAATCGGCCTAAATTTGCGGTATGACAGATATATTATGCCCCTGCGAGCTGGATTTTCTATTTTAGGAAGTATGAATGGAGAAAAGATACAGAGTGCCAAGGAGACGCTTCTCTTGTTCTTAAAGAGTCTTCCAGTGAATTGTTATTTCAACGTAATAGGATTTGGCTCTAACTTTGAAAGCCTGTTCCAGGAGTGAGTAATTACAACTGTATATAAATATCAACATTTGAAATAAAGTTAGATACTTTTATCATCATGTACTTTAATTAAGGTATATCAGGATGAATACTTTTTTTCGAAGATGAGAAGTGAAAACTGACATGGTAAAATTTAGCTATAATATATTTCACCTTCTTCAGCAAATATGTTTAAGATGCTTTGGAAGTACAAAAATGTTTATTGCACAGTATTATAGGCAGAAGCGGTTTGCTTCTCCTTCCAGTTTAAAATATTTCACCAAAAACTTTTGAGAGGTAGATAAGTGTTCCTAAATTTATTTTTCATTTTTTTTAATACCTCATTTATAAATTCAGCCAGTTCCTGAACATGACAAGCAATGTATTATTGATTAGAGTTTACTGTTGTGTAACACCATTAATTAACATTAGGGATGATTAAATTAGCTTCATAACAGGGCCTTATTTGTCGGTGATTACACCATATATATTGAAACAATCTTTCTCATGTGCTATCTTTTTTTAATATACAACAAGGTACATTTTTTTTTACCTAAGACTGCAAACAATAGAAATGGAATGAAAAGGATGGCATTATTGCCTGTTCTTAATTTTTAGTAGAAAAGGGAGGGGTTTGGGGCAAGACAAGGCAAGTACCGTTGCCATTCCTTATTAATTTTTGGTTGAAATAGGAGGGGTTTGGGGCAAATCAAGGAGGGTACTATTGCCTTTTCTTATTAATTTTTGGTAGAAATGGGAGGGGGTTTGGGGAAAGACAAGGAGGTTACTATCAGCTTTTCTTATTAACTGTTGGTTGAAATGGGAGGGGTTCGGCACAAGACAATGAGGGTACTATTGTCTTTTCTTATTAATATTTAGTAGAAACATGAGGGGTGTGGGGCAAGACAAGGAGGGTACTATTGCCTTTTCTTATTAATTTTTGGCAAGACAAGGGCTTTACTATTGCTTTTCTGTTTAATTTTGGTAGGGTTTTCCATTTATCTGTCCATTTCAAATTTCCTGTTTGGCCTATAAGTTTCAAAGTCCTGAAGACATGTACATAAAATTTTACTTGGATGATAACAAAGCCATGTCACAAGCCATTAACAAGCCTTTAGTTCAAAGATCAAGGTACTGTGGCAATGAAGCCATATCACGTACCATTATAAACTATTTTGTTTAAAAATGCCATTGATGGTTTCATAACAATGGTAGAAAACACACCCAATGCCTTCTGTGCTGAAAATCCAGCTCTGGATAAGAGTTTAGATGCAATCCACATGTCACACATGCTTTTTTAAAAGGTGGATTGGAATTGGTGTGAGTTTGAACAAGAAGTGATGCTTTCTGTCATATTGAAGCTATTTCAATTTTTTTTTGCCACATCTTTGATGTTAGAGTTAACTTGACAAAAAAATTGGAAATGGTCATGTTAGGTAGATTACGGCCAAAATTTCTGTGGTCATTAACAGAGCAACTTGCCATTCTGTGGCAGATGCATGGACTACCTTAGCATATCTTGACCTGATACAGTATTATGCATGCCCATACAACTCATTGCACAGCCCGCAAAATCTTTTATGACCAATCCACCCCTGCCAATCAGAGCAATATAGATGGGTGAAGAAAAAGTATCTTTTACTTCAAAGACTCAGTTCAGATCCGAACCTACACCACTCCGGTGGCCTAGTGGTAGAGCGTCCAACTCGGATGCGGGAGGTCGCGGGTTCAAACCCCGGCCGAGTCATACCAAAGACATTCAAAAATGGTACTAATAGCTGCCTCGCTTGGCGCTGAGCATTAAGAGGTTAGTGTTAGGACTGGTTGGCCTGGTGTCAGGATAATGTGACTGGGTGGGACATCATGCTACATGTCTGCGGCATGATGCCCCAGTGCTAAACATCACTATAAACTGTCACACTGCAGACATCGTAGCGATATGACTGAAAAATTGTTAAAGCTACGTTAAAAATCCAAGTCACACACACACACACACACAGATCCAAACCTAATGTCAGGAGGCAAAAACCTAACCACTTTATTAGGCAACTTTATAAGAAGTAAAGAAACCAGAGCATTTCCTCCAAGCCTCCTCATAACAAGGATAGATCTATCTGATGCATACTTACATGTCCCTATCCGTCCAACATCTTGAAAATGCCTTCCTTTTCCCTACTTTGACAAGGCTTGCCAGTGTCAAGTTTTTCCATTTGGTCTAAATAATAACACCAGGATCCCCTTACCAAAATCATGGATTATGTCATCACCATGTTCAGGTTGACTTCATATGCAGCAGTGGTGGTATATCTGGGTGGCATCATCCAAAAGCATATGGTAAGTTCTATTTTGTCAAGGTCATAAATCATCTCCTTTCCTCTTCACACATTTGCATTTTCTTTTGAATTGGGAATTCTAATCTTTCATAGTGTTATGTCTGATTAAGGAGTTTATTAACAATGTCAGGATGATATGACCCATGTTTGCATAGTATGAGTCATCAAACTTGTCTAGCCCATTTCCAACTAGACTTGACTTTCAGCAAGATAGTTTCTGTATCTTCAGAATATTCAATACAGTAGCAACTTTGATCCTGTTGGGCCATTTTTCATGAACCCTTTACAGGTGACCTTTCTGGCTCAATGGTGCCCTTTCTCCAATCCACTTGAGTCAAGGTCAGCATAATGAATGAGGTACAACCTTTCATGTGTCTGTGGCACAACAACAGTTGACTTGTGACAAGAATTCCTGTTGGGGAGGCTTTAAAGGAAGTTTCAATATATGCAAATCCCACTAGGGCTGGGTTTCCATGCAATGGGCACATAGGGTTTAGAGGAACTGGCTTTCGGAATCAGCCTTCTCATAAAAATTTCATCAATGTCTTTTCATGCTGTAGGGACCAACTCAGCAACAGAGCAGTTCCAATTATTTGGGACAACATTGTAACGGTAACCTACCTCCCCAAATTGTGTGAACTGTTCATTCTGGTTGTTTATGAACCTAAGACCCAATACAATGAGCAGGATATGGGTCACAAGTTTGCTTCCAGAACATATTAAGTTTGTAAATATGGCTAGACCTTGAACTAAAATATCAGTAAATAACTTATTTTTAGCTTACAAACATGACAAAAAACATGAGAATATTCAGGTAGGCCAAACCTCTAACCTCATTTGTGGACAAAGGTGAAGCACACAATACAAAATAAATATACATAACAAATGCACATTATATATATGACTGATAGTGCATTGTGACTCCAGGGTCAGTCAATGTGCAATGCAGGTGAATACCAGAGAGAAAGTGAAATATGTATATGCCTTGTAAAAGATATAAATATTCATTTCCTAGGAAATGTATTTGTCTTGGTAATTGTTTTAAGATAAAATGATTTGATATTGAACATGTTAAAGCTAATTAAATATGTCATATTGTCTTTGTATTGAATGTTTCTTTCTTGTACTAAACAACAGAGGAAGTCTGAGATACAATGAGGAGAACCTTAAGAAAGCAGAAGAGCTCCAGAAACAAATGGATGCTGATATGGGGGGCACGGAAATACTCCAGCCATTAGAGCATGTTTTCAAGCAGAAACTTATAGAGAATTACCCAAGACAGGTTAGAATATTTTCAGCAATAATACTTTTTTCTTTTGAATTTTGCAATGCTACATTGTATGTCCAACACTGTACATACTGTGAAATAAAAGTTGTAAATTTCTGTGTGTAAGAAATGACTAGTATACAGCATAAAAATTAATTGATCTATGCTCTTTTATCTCTAACAATATGTATGAAGATGAACTTACCACTGACGGAAAACATAATTGGTCATTTATATGCCTTACGGTTTTGGTAGACAAGCATAGTGATAGATGGATGGATAGAGTTTCACATTCTGTACTCTCAAATGCAAAAGCCATCCAAACTAGTTAATAAAGGACAAGAATCATTCATGACAGAGTTATGATGTTATTGTTATTGTGGATTTCATGCTATTTTTCAGTACCAGAAGCACTTTCTTGACTCTTGTATAGTAATGGTAGAAAATTAGCACAAAAAAAAATGGTTAAAGACAATTCATGGATCATTTACCCTTTTTACATTAATTCATTATATATGACATCTTCTCTCTGAAAGAAAAATAACTTTGTATTAAGCATTAGTGAAAATGTAATACAGGCCTGTATGCAGGCCTGTATGAGTAACATTGCAGTCTTTAGCAATCTAGCAATCAATGCTGCATTTTTAACAGTATAGGCAACAATGATATAGCACATTAAATAGGGATATGTATCGCATTCACTAACCTCTTTCATTACTCATTTCATCTTCTCCTTCATAGGCTGGTTTAGTGTTTCTTGTAAATTTTATTGTATTGCAGCTGTTTGTACTAACAGATGGTGAGGTAAGCAATACGGCAGATGTGTTAAAGCTTGCCGGAAGTAATTCCCAGCACTGCAGGTATTTCATAAAATGAGTGGAATAGTATAATAAATTCTTTGTTTTCTAATTGTCATTTGAAATGGAGAACAATTTATACACACACACACACACTATGTATGTATGTGCAGAGAGAAAGAGGAAGAGAAATAGATGCATACATATATGCTTCCATAGATATTAGAACAGTTGGATAAACAAGCATACATACATAGTACATAAATATGTACATAAGTATGGACACATTTACATACATACACAAATAGACAGACATTTGTACATTCATTTGTTTCCATGGAATATTGATGAGTACCACATGTTTTTCAAATGTAAACCCTTGAGGAATGAATGGTTGAATATTATAAAATAAGAAGTCAAAGCTTAATGAAGTAATGAGAAATGTTTTTCAGGTAGATTCATGTTTTAGATTACAAGTTGAATTTACACCAGATAAAGCTTTCCTTTCAAGATAGTTGTTCCATATTTGCATAAGGGTTTCATGGAAGCTAACATATCCCTCCATCCTGTACCTTTGGTTTTTTTGTGATGTCCCCAAAATACATTTCATTAAATTGTGTATAGAATACACAAGTTTTCACTTCCCCAGTGATTACTTTGCAAGCTGAATTCATGCCACTCCATTACGTATGAATACAAGTATAGCAAATAATTTCCTAATGAAATATCCTCAGCAAATAGATTAAATTAGTCAAAAAAATTGCAAATCTTTAAAACGCTATCATCTTATATTAAATTAGACACAAAACTTGCAATGGTGCAACTTCATTGCCTTAAATTAAATTACACACAATTAATGCAATATTACAACTCTGTGGACTTAAATTAGACACAATTAATGCAAACAGAGAGGAAAATTTATTTCATGGATTAAAATCCGTGTCATAATTACCCACTTGAAGAAAGACAAATATTGCAATATCATACTATATATATATATATATATATATGTAGAATGCCAGGTTCCATTCAGTAAAAGCTCATTTGGATTGAAAAGTATGATTGTTAATTCATAACAATTTATGACAGAGTTTTCACAGTTGGTATTGGAGAAGGAGCCTCTACAGCACTGGTTAGAGGCCTTGCTAAAGCTGGAAAAGGGAAGGAGGTTTTTGTTACAGATTCAGAACGTCTTCAGCCTAAGGTAAATATTTTTCCTTTTGTATTATCCTCTTTCAAAATTAATTGCTACGATCTGGCACTTTTAATTCTGCTCTTTCTTTTCTCATGTAGTTAAATTTAATTTTGTATTGTATCACTAGGATTGTAATTTGTCAAAGGTTTTTCATTCTGGACCTTGCCAGAACAATTTATTTCGTAGCAGACTTTTCTGCAATGTACTCAGTAATCCTAACCAGGCAGGCAATATATATGTAGATCCTTGACTTTCAAATATAACTCAGATGTTAAAGTGTTGCTTAGTGATATCACAGGTCATCTTTAAGTCAGCATAAGGATATCACAAGTTGTCTTTAAGTCATCATGAGGATATCGCAAATCATCTTAAAAGTCAGCATGAGAATATCATATGTTGTCTTTAGGTCAGCATAAAACAAATGTCTTTAAGTCGGGATAAGGATACTACAAGTAGTTTTTAAGTCAGCATCAGGATATCACAAATTTTCTTTAACTCAGAAGTACCTAATTGGAGAGATTTGATTAACCTGAATATGTCATTGGTATCTCATTCGTACAATTAAATACATACAGATAATTAAGAATTACATCAATTGGAAGCAAAATTAAGATCTATATTAATTGAAAGTTAAAGGCATATGATTTAGTACTCCAATACTGACATGTATGTTTTATGTACTTTTGCAATTTTTCAGTGACAACCAGAATGAGGGAAATTTAACACATGTATATTATTGAAACTAATGGTTTCATGCCAAAATTTTACATTTCTTTCTTAAACTTTTCTATATTTCCGTGCATTAGTATTGAAGCATTTCTCTACTTAGGCCATTTAAAAACTTTAAGGTTATTTATGCCTAGATTGTCTAACAGTGGATGTTTCCAGGATGCCCATTATGCCCACCATCTCAATGAAATCAGATGTGTCTTTAACAGATAATTTTAAGTTTTGGCAAGGAATAAATAGCAGTAATTTGACAGAGAAATCTGGATAAGCAAACACTGATGGTTAGATATAACACTGACAGATAATGTTGATGATCCACCAATGATTATTAGAGATCATATGAGAGTAAAGCCTTCCAAATTCAGAGTTGAGCTACAACTGTTGCATAGTGCATCCTAAAACTTTGTGTACAGTGTCAAAATAGTTATACTCCACATTAGCTTTGAGAGGCAGTTTGGTTCATTACTAGCTTTCATTGCTGGTTTACTTAAAAGATTTATACTGAGTTTCTATTTCTTATAGTTATTTTCAATCAGTCATAATGAATTAATGTATGCATACTGTAAGGCTGATAGCAGACATTCATACGTTTTTTAGTATTCAATATAAATTACTTGATAATCATGAGTTAATTTTGTCTTGTATAGGTAATTTCACTCCTGCAATGTGCCATGCAACCTGTTGCAACCGATGTAGAAATCATATGGGACTTACCCTCCCCTGTCACAAGGATAATGATGCCACCTAAAATTCCTTATTTCTTCCTCGGAGTACGGCAGATTTTGTATGTTATGCTTTCTGGAACAGAGGGTGTGGTACGTATATGCTAATTAAATTAGGAAGCTTTGAACTTTGTGAAATAGCTTCTTCAATAATTGGTTGTACTTGGACATGAATAACAGTGAATTTAGAACCTGAGTTTGAGGTCAGCAGCTTTGTCTTCAGGGAGCTTATTGTGCATCACTCTTAAGATTTCAGTAATCAAGGAGACAAACTAGTTTTTGAAAAGTCAATTGCTCTCTGAAAGTTGTATGTGTTTCACACAAACCTTGTTTGTAGACACAAGGCTTGTTTGCAGACATATATTTGTTTGTAGACATAAGCCTTGTTGCAGATATAAGCCTTGTTGCAGATATAAGCCTTGTTTGCAGACATAAGCCTTGTTTGCAGGCATAAGTCTTGTTTTCAGAGATAAGCCTTGTTTGCTGATATAATCCTTGTTTACAGACATAAGCCTTGTTTGTAGACATAAGACTTGTTTGTAGACATAAGACTTGACATAAGCCTTGTTTGTAGACATAAGCCTTGTTTGTAGACATAAGCCTTGTTTGTAGACATAAGACTTGTTTGTAGACATAAGCCTTGTTTGTAGACATAAGACTTGTTGCAGATATAAGCCTTGTTTTTCTTTACTCTCATTATCACTCATTTCAGAGTCTGATAAGAAATCAAATCCCTATCCATAAGAGTACTCCTGGCATTGCTTGTTTTTTTGGGGGGGGGTTCTTGGTTTTCTTTGTTTTTCCAATACATGCCACACTGTTTTTGTCCAGAGAGCTAGACTTGTTCAGGAATGTTTTTACATTGCCCCCTTTTCTATGGTAGTTTCCTGGACGCATGTTAATATCGTTTATAATATAGCTTAAATCTGAACATTTTTCCCAGCTTGTAATTATTAAAGTCCACAATCACTACCAGCATTTTGCCAGATGTTTATGAACTTTTCAAACCAGATTAAGGCATGCAAAAAATAATGCAACACAGACCATAACATACTCTCATTTGACACTGATAACATGCCTGACTATTATGCTGTTTGATCACATTAACAATTATGAACTATTATCTTAATGTTATAATTGGAAATGGAATATATATATATATATATATATATATATACCAAAAAGAATTATATCTCACAGGATCCATCCTATGTGTGCAGCATGACACTAAAGGGAAAATTAGTCTCCAAGCCATTCGAATACAAAGAAACTTTCACTTTCCATGGCAACATGGAAATGGGGACTTCTGCTCCCATTCATCGCCTAGCAGCAAAGGCCCAGGTGACAGAGTTGCAATTAAATGATGGTAAATACATGTTATTAAGACTGCTATGGTATTGCAATATGTATTAAGGGTATTGTTCTTTAAGAGAGTAAGAATTCATGTACCCATATGGCTTTATACTAGCACAAACATTGTTTTCCTAATTTTAAATATTTAATATTGTACACAAGAATTGAAAATAATTTCTTGCTGTCAATGGTAAACATCAAATATTTTGTCAATCACTATCAAGCTCAGAGATATTAAGTGAGTGTCACTGATAGAAAATAACCAGATTTTTTTGCCATCAAGTTTAATTTGACATTTTATGTATATATATATATATATATATATATATATATATATATATATATATATATATATATATATATATATAGCTATGCGATCACACTTTTGCTGGCTTTAACCCTTTGTATGCCTCACATTTTGCTTCCAAGTTACATCTGATAATAGTACATATCACACTTTTTGTTAAGATAGTTTGTGGATTTCATGCTGTTTTTTCAGCACAAGATGGTGGTCAGTATATTTGGTTAGAGAAAGAACATGTGAAAATCTTGGGAAGAACCATAGGAAGCTCTTGGCAAGCTTTCTCACATACCCACGTTAGCCCAGCTGAGATTCAAATCTACCCAGACTAAGGTGAGATGGCAGTGATCTGTAAAGGTGAGAGCCTTAGATAAACTGGCTACCTGAGGACCCATTGTAAAGACAAAACAGCATGAAAATGACATGTTTTAATATGCTAAGTACCATTAATTGATGTAGCTTAAGTTGAACAAATACATAACGTGACATGTGGATGAGATAATTTTAATGAGTGAAAGATGGGTTGAAATGCCAATTTTAGTGAAGACTTATTTCTCACAGCCATTCCTATTTGCACAAGAACATTTATAGTGCCAACTAAGTTATAATTTTATAACACTTCTTTATAAAAGCATTCACATTTCTTTTGATAACAGAATGCTTGCATACATTTCTTCTGAAGATTATTTGGGAAACTTCAAATCAAATACCAAGTAGCTGGGTGGTATAAGGAGCACACCTTTACAGGTCACCAATATCTCACCTATGTCTGCATGGGTTTGAATCTTGGCTCAGCCAATATGGGTATATGTGGAAACTCATCTGTGCTTGGCTTTTCCCTGGTTCTTTTCTACACTAATTATACTGGCCACCATGTATAGCCTATCATGTGCTGAAAAAATGGCATTAAACCCACAACAAATACAGATGCAAAAATTTGCAAGTAAAATACAAAATCATTTTAGTAATCAAATCACTTTCTATCATTGAATGAATAAATATATCTGAATACATATGATGGTAAATCACTAAGATTTACATTTAGTCAACTATCCCAGAATTATCCTCCTGATTGCAAGTGACTGTAATTCACCATCGTGAAAGGTACAAATACAAATTATGTATTGACTTGTAGGTTTGCTTTCATTTCATGATGTGATTTGAATTTGATTGCTACTAAGATTCTTTAAAAAAAACAATTGCCTCAGTTAAGAATGTATGGACAATAATGATATGACATTGAATTTTGTTGTTGAAAAACTGAAGCAAGAAAGTCTCATTAAAATTCCTTTCATAAAAAGCAAACAGTGGATTTGTGATATTCTAAAGTTACATTCGTCTTTCCAAAATTAATGCACTGATCTTGTATCATTGATTCTTATCATGCTTTTACAGTTCCTTCTTACAGTTTGTCTAATTTTGTTAATTCTTGCAGCACCAAAGGAGCAGATAGTGACTGTTAGCAAGTCAGCGAATGTTATTTCCAAGCATACTGCCTTTGTCATGGTGGACACTGAAGGAAAACTTGTTGAAGGAATGCCAATGGAACGAGTGGTCCCAACTCCTTTAATGGGACGTATGATGTTCTGCTGTGTACTGTATTCAATCTTTTCTATCTTTTGTGTCCATTTCCTCATCAAGAGCACTGTTATAGAGAGTCTCATTTCAGTTAAAACTTTTGATTAGTACAGTGCAGATGGCATAGCTGTAAACTTGTTTCTTCTTATAGATTACTCAATATTATACCTTTAAGAGAACTATTAGTGTCTCAAATTCAACCCTATCAGTCTAAAACATTTAGATAAAAGCTAAACATTATCTGCCTACCTAGGTGGCTGTTAGAGTGATCTCTCCTTGATAAAGGGACTGGTGCAAGTACTTCAGTTACTACTTCTGCTCATGCACACTCATGCCAGGTAGCACAGTCTAAAGAGAGGTCTTGTAATCCACAAATAAGCATTTTGGACTTTTTCTACCTTAATGTAAGTTGGAGGAGTGTTTGCTTTGAAGGGAAGTATACTCCATGTATAAATTTCCAAACTGTTTTGTTCTTTCTTTCTTTGACAACAATGTTTCTGGCTTTTCACCACTTTGTCATCCTCACATACTTACACTTGAATTATGAAGTCTGTATTTACCTTTATTTAATTTCATGTTGGAGAAATCAGAAAATATGCACATTGCAAAATAATAACAAAATCATAGTACTTTATAACAGTTTCATAAGTGTCGGGACAACGAAAATGATTTTTTGTTTACATGCATACAAGTCTTATGACATGGAACAAATTGTTTTTCATTTCCCAAGATTTACAACCATTACAGTAGTCATCAAAAAGACTTAAAACCTGTCAAGTTTAGATACTGGCCCGCAGATAAGCCAACCACCTTTCTTCTGGGCCTTTAATTTGTCCTAAATTATTTGGCTTAAATGCGAGTATATACAGTAGGTGTCCTTGATACATACCTGCATAGGTTCTGATTGCATCCCCTCACATTGATATAGCTGTATTTAAGTGGGTTCAGGTTTTGTGTGTGAAATAGAAAATTTGTATAATTACTGTATTATTTCCACCATGGCTGGATCTGTACATGTAAGTTGTCTATATTAATCTGGTCTTAGTGTCTGGTTCATAGGTATATATGTGAGACTCTACTGATTTTACCTACATAAGCCATCCTTTTGCTTTTCATAATGGTAACATTGTCTTACAGTTGATATTATATTATGTTTCATCATGACCAGACTCGGCTGTGTACCTCTGTTCAAAATGGGTCATGGCCACAATCGATGATAATGTACCAGCCATCAGAATAACAAGCTGTGTCCGGATTATGAATGCAGGCCATACAGGCACTCACATGGATCAGTCTAACCTCCATGATGCCATTAGCACTCTCTCTCTCTCTCTCTCTCGATATATATATATATATATATATTTATATCTCTCTCTCTCTCTGTCTATATATATATATATATATATATATATATATATATATATATATATATATATATATGATGCCTAGCCACCAGAATAACCAGCTTTGTCTGGTTTATGAACCCAGGCCATACAAGCACTCACATGGGTCAGTCTCACCTATAAAGTGCTATTAAGAATTCCCTATATATATACAGAGAGAGAGAGAGAGAGAGAGAGAGGATGCCAAGCCAACAGAATAACAAGATTTGTTTGATTTATGAACTTACGATTTTAGTGCCACTAGAAACTCCCTATATAGATGAGCCCATATTAATGCCTAATTATCCAAGAGATATCACTTCACTTTGTTCTCAAGTCTCCACTCAAAGGGAACCTGTTCTTAGTGACAGCTTGGATGGAAATCTCTGTATCTAACTCAGGACATTAGGCGAGCTAGTGAAGAACCATCCTCCAGCTACGTCACAGGTAGCACAGTAGATGTTGGCTTCAACACTTTTGTCCAGAGATGAAGAAACTTGTATACAAGTTACCTCATCATTAATAGATATTACTTGATGTGCAAAGAATCTACTTATTGGCTTTGAATGAAGAAGTTTTCTGCCTTCTGCCACCGAAATTATATCCTTCTCCTACCTGTACAACATCTACCTGTTCTGAATTTCTGGTTGATTATTGACTAAAGAATCTAGGTTGATATTACCTTACCACAGTCTGTCAGATTTATTCACATTCTTGGTTGCTTATGTCATCATTTACTATACCCAGGCATCAGCCTACATCCTTTCACAGAAAGATTCCTTCCTTTGAACTTTAGTTGATAGTTCTGCAAATCAAACACACCAGTTTCCCACTTTGATACCTCAGCCATCCTCTGTACACATAGATTGAATGTCATTTAACAACACACAGTAGTTGGTATGCAACATCCTGGCCATGGGCTTTATGTTGGATCTAGAACCTATGGCTATCTTTCAGTAGGCAGTGTATTGCCCTCCTGTCTGGGATCGACCATCCCACACCAAGTAAATTGATGACCAACTCAACACAACAATGTACATAATCTCCGGAACACTATGTCCTACTCCTTTATCTTGGCTGCCGGTACTCAGCAACATTCCTCCTCCACATCTGCATTGCCAGGAAGCAACCACAAAAGTGTTGGCTAAGGTCTATGCCAGTGAGAAACTTCCACTGTACATGGACATCACCTCACATCCAGCAGTTGGCTTGACTTCGAGATGTCCAATCTGGTTAGGTGCATTGCCAGAGGATATGATAGCTATTTCGGCATGGAGTGTCGAGTGGTCTTCAACAGATGTTGTAAACCACTCCCTCTTACCTGAACCATCTGTCTGCCCTCCTGGCCTCAACCTTCCACATCATCTGTAGACCATGCTGAACCACTTCCGGACAGGACAGGGTTGTTGTGCAGTCAACCTTGTCCAATGGAGCCAGGCCTCTGACTCTTCCACTGCTGTGGAGCTCTACAGACAATGTCACGCATTGTGAACAACTTTCCACTGACAAAGTTCCCTAGTGGACTGTAGGCTCTGCACCTTGCTGATGATGACACTGTTAAATGGTTGAGCACACACTGCACACAATAAGTAAATAAATAGGCAGAACAAAGCATATCTTCTTCCACCTCGAATCCCACAGGACATGCATGTGAATTTGTTTCCTGAATGGCCTGGATCTTTAATACAGCTTCCCAACATATGCTGAACACTGCTGTAGCAGGAAGAATGAACTTAAAACCTTCAGAGAGAGATGCAGTGATCTCTACCTCCACCTCTCTTAAGACCATCCTAAAGCCACCCTTTATCATCTGATCTCTTCATTAATGTCTGGTGACAAACTTCTCAAACAACTTACGTAGAATACCAATTTCTCACCCTCTCTGCTGGGGAGAGATTTTCAAGGTAACCAACAAAAATATTTCATTGAAACTCCCAGGACACAAGCCACTGGGAAGCAGTCATTCAAATCTACAGATGTCAAAAACCATAGTTGTTCCAAACAAATGTGGACAATAAGCAGAGAGAGAGAGAAAACAATTATTTTCACCAGTGTTTCTCTCCACAAGTCTCTCCCTATCTTGAAAAATAACTTCATCTTCATGCTCCTCTTATCACAGATCCCAGTAGGGTGAAAAGGTTCCAGTTATTCACTGCCAAATGGGACGAGACATGCCACAGTGACCTATGTATCTGACAAGTGATTTCAGACGGACTTAGTATCAGTCAACACACCTACTCCTTCATCCAGGGTTCCATCAGCTACAGACATGGTTCTCTTTGCCTGGTCATTAACTCGTATCATGCAGCTTGGATCATGGAGGAATGGGTCATAAATACCTTCCAGTATAGAGACTATGCATTCACTGTTTATGTTTATCTGCATGTCCCCATTCACATAGTTTTCTGGAAGTTCCAGTGAGTTGCCTACAGAGACACTGACAAGCAGATCAGGAGACTTCAGTTGGACTTTGCATCAGTTCTACGATGTTCACTTGATTGATGGTCCATGAAATGGACCGTGTCCAGACCACCTTCATGTGGGCAACATCAACTATTGGAATGCATTCTACAATACTATCAGTCGAATTGCATCTTGGAGCAACACTTGATAATTTGTGTAACTCTCTTTCTCAACCTTGGTTTCCTTGTCGACAAGGACACCACTGATTTCCTACAATTTCCACATTTTGTTCATCTAGGTATGGGGTTCAACACTCGGTAAACAGAGTATATCTCCGTCAGTATATCTGTACCTTTCGGGATGAACTACCCACCCTAGACATTTTTTTGCCTCCTGGTTTTCCTCGTTGTGGCAGCAGACCTCTTAGTCATAGGTCACCTATTAGTGTGCCCGTTACAAACAACGATGCTGTCCAGAGACATTGTCCATTGAACCAAAATCTGCTCAGTCTCAGATATGCGGTTCCATCTCAGAAGATTGGGCATGCTCACTTGGCTCACATCAGGTATACCTTTACAGTACAGACTCCAATAATAACAATATGGATGCAACCACAGAGGGCTGGAGGACACACATCCTTTGATCATTCTGTGAAGTCAATTGAATGTGGCCACCTCCAGATTCTAATTTATATATCAACATTCTCAAGATGAAGCCATTTCAAAAGATTTATATTGGTGGCAGGAGGATCGACATGGAAAGGGAGTTCTTATTCTGTCTGACATCTCCACTGTAGTGAATTAATCTCATACAGCAGCTAAGGTGGAAAAGAGTCCACAGACCTTTACTTGCTTGTTTGAGATTTTCTAAAAGTCTTCAATGACAAATCCATATCCAAGTTTTTAATATTCTAAGCTGACTAAATTTACTAGTGGACTTCTTGCCCCAGACGAATCAACTAATACAGTTGAAATGATCTCTTCATCCCTCAGTTTTCTCTCTTGGGATCGACTAACGTTGGACTTGTTTGCAAAAAGGTGGATGACCAAATTCCCTATCTTTGTCTCAACAGTCCCAGATCTGAAGGCCTGGGCAGTCAATGTTCTTTCGTTAGATTGGAATGGCCTGGACAAACCTACTAACACCTCTGATTCCAAAGACAATACAGAAAGCAGTGAATCAATATCACCTCTTCATCATTGCTCCACTCGAAATGGGAAACATCATGGATCAAGGACCTTATCAATCTTGCAACTTTAAATTGAGATATTTTCTCATCTGCTCAAGCAACCACATTGGCTGGTGTTTCATTTCAACCCAGAGTTGCTGAATCTGCATACCTGGATCATATTAAACAAGCCCACAGGAACAAACATTGGTGGACAAATTGCTCAAGCAAGATTGTCCCCCATTTTAAAAGTGTATGAATGTAAATGGAAAATCTTTACATAATGATGTGCCCCAAAACTCAAAATATACTACAACAGGCATGAATACCTCAAGTTGCCAATTTCCTAATATGGCTCTTCGATGAAACTGCACTAATTACAATCAATGGCCACCTTTCCACCATCACTGACACCCTGCATCTGCCAATGTGGGCTTGCCGGTAGCTTTCCATGTGCTGTTGGATCTTACCAATGGTTTTATCAGTTTCTTCCTCCATCAGTTACTCTGGCCACCATATATAGACTATTGTGTGGTGTACAATGGCATTAAACCCACAACAACAACTGACACTCTGTCATCATCAAAAAGAGAGGATATTGGACAAAACAAAGACCTGTCTGATCTTCTGTCCAATTTTTACTACATGCATCCAAAGAATCTATCATGGGTACTAACCTGGCTGAACAAGACACCTATTTAACTGCTTTCAACAGCCTCATTGGTTCATCTCTGATATAAGACCTATTTTCTCACTGCATTAGCGAATGGCTGGCAGAATCAGCAAAATACATGCTCTGTCAGTGGACCCAGACTACATGCAGTTGCAACAAGATGGGTCAGTATCACTCAGGGCAGCCCCTACTTTAATTCCCAAGGAAAGGCCCCCATTGATGGGGAATCTGACTTTTGTAATGGAATTCCTGTCTACTCTGGACACTTCATCTCAAGGTCATCCTCTGAATACAGTGCAAGATCTGAAGTGGTATTTTAGAAGGACCAAACTGTGGTGTAGAGGAGGATCATGCCTCTTTTTATATCTTAAACAGGCGAGGAGTGATATATCAGCAAAAACTCTTTCATCCTGGATAAAGTGGGTTATTTGTTCCTCATATCAGAAAACACAATATATGAACAGACACTTTCATCCTGAATGAAGTGGGTTATTTGTCTGCATATTGGAAAATAACTCAAAAATGAATTTACTTTGCATCTTGGTCCACAAAGTTAAAGCCGTCACCACAACCATTGCATTTGAGCTAATATGCATGCCATGGAGTGAACACCACTTCAGTTTTATCTCAGAGACCTTTCATTCTTAAAGGCTCAATTCAATATAGTGGGACCTATAGCCATTGCAAATCAGGTTACTTTTCCAAGTGGTTAAAAAGCTTCATAAGGACGCTGCTTCACGACTTCTACTGGATTCACAGGAGGGAATATTTGTCGCTTTTGAAGCTGCTCTCTGACATTTGGAATCTTTACTCCATTTTGTTCATCTAGAAGTCACCCCACATACCTTAGGGGAATGGAGATTGTATCTTCAAGGTAACAGATGTATCTCCCTCCATCTCTTACCTCCACATCTTATTTATGCTCCTAAGGTACTGAGCTAAGTATTTTAACAATATATGCGAAATATGTTTCTTCAATAATACTTATTTGTCATAACACACCCTCACAGCTTCCTTGCAGTTTTTTCATACAGAGAGCATGCCTTCTGCTCCAATAGTAGTTGAAATATTCATGGGAGTGTTTTTTATTGCTTTCAGGGTTTTTCAGCTGTTGTCGCCATAGATCAATATATCAGTTGTAATTTACATGTTCCATGCCTTTTGGAAAAAAAATACTTTGAATATCACATGGTTTTCACTTGTATTTTCCTGAGAAAAAACACAAACAAAATCATTAAAAGTATTGAATAAATTGACACAATTCTCAGATTTAATAAATTCAGTATCCTGTTGAATTATTGAAATGGTCTTTGTGATACATAATGAATTTCAGAAGATGCTGGAAATATGCCCAGAAAATATATAAATTCTCATATTGGTTATGTTGCATGAGTGTAGACCCAGAAACCAGAATCACTGTGTTAATGTCAAAAGTAGGGGGTGTGGTGAAATTCATTGAGACATGAATTTGAATACTGTAGCCACCCACATACTGTAGCCACCTCTTTGAGGTTTCAAAATATATTCATTAGTATAAGCCATCATTGCTAATAAAGTTTTCACCAAAACCAGTAATAGGCAACCAAGATCTGATGTGTGAATGACTCAAACCAGCAATAACTGGGTAACCAAGATGTGATGTGTATCAATAAACGATTCACTTGAACCAGTAATAACTGGGTTACTAAGAGCTGACATGAATGAATAAATGGGTTTCTCAATTCAGTACTAATGGGCGAACCAATAGCTGACATGTGTATGAAGGCCAATTGTATGAGAGAAAAACAGCAATATCTTACTCAGAGAAACCATGCTTCTCCAATATCTAAATATTTACATAAACTACTTTGTGTAAAACATTTTATTAGCTCAGTTACATAAATTTTTTCATACGTATTTCATATTTTCTACAACATTACAGTTGGCACTTAAAAATAAGAAGCATTTTAATCAAATTTTTCTGTTTGTATTATGTGTATAGCTTGTTTCATCACTTTTTCATAGATTTTGATGCATACAAAACACTTTTTATATATTCAAAGGAAAAGCCATCATGATACAGGTATTGTATGTTGTAAAAGAAAACGAAACAGCATGCATCAAGATGAATTTGGCAACACAACAAAACATATATTAAATTTATAAGATATTTAAGTCTTAAGTTGAAAGAAAAAAACTCGAGATGAAATGTATATCTTTCTAGGCTGCACCAAACATGTCATACAGTATGAAAGCTTGTAGAATTCCTGCATCACAAATGTTGTATCAGATGGACTCGGCTCCTTCACCGCCACCACCTTCCAAATCCATATGTAAGTTATGGGTTATTTATGGGTTAATAACAAAAATTTTACAATAATGATTCTGAAAACGTGAAAGATGGTGAAGATGATTTTCATAACGAGCGTGATGGTGAAAGCAGTGATATTCCCAGTAATGATAAAGACAAGGACAAATATGATTTACAATATCAACCAACTAATAATGACAAGTTCAAGAACAAACAATGAGAGTAAAGATGTTTCCTTTTGAAATATCAATTAAGATTTGCAAGCTTTATAACTATATCAGGTTTTCAGCATTAGCAATTGAAATTTTACAAAAAAAAAAGCACACTTGCATATTTCAAAAGATCATAATAGTGTTCTGATATACAAGAAATTGTGTGTTTGTGAACTTGGATGGTAAGGGTGTTATGTCACTGATGTTTAAAATCTACTCAGCCTTTACTATTTGGAAATAAGATTTTCATCCAAGGTTTGTTTTTATGAAAAAGATGTTCTTGTTTTAATGCCATCATAATCACAAGACAGGCTATATATGGCATCTAGTATAAGTGGTGGAGGAAGAAACTGGAAAAACCCTGGTATCACTGACTCATGAGTAGCTACTGTCAAGCTTTCCCACATATCCACATTGCTTTTGGACAAGGTAAACTGGTTTGTAATATAATGATAAATGCGGCTGCCAATTTTATGTCACATGACATGAACAAAAAGAATGAAAAGAAACAGAACTAAAACTTTATTATTCTGGCTCAGTTGAACTAGGATGTTGAGCGAAGTCATAATGCAGATATATTTTACATTTTCAGCTTTAGATGCAGAAATGGACGAATGTAACGGTTCCATGTCAAATATGAGTGACTTGATTTATTTTGAAGGATCAGAAGATATATCTGATGCTCAGAGAATGATGGACATTATAAGGCTGCAAACATTCCAGGGGTCATGGAGTCTTGACACAAAACTTTTAGGCATGCTTAAGACAGATGCAGAGATATTAAAACAGACCATTCCTATACAGGTATTTATCTAACATCAGTGTAATGAATGGCAACATTTCTTTTCAAACAACAGTGTTTACCATCAGTGGGGTGGGGATAAGAGGTGGTAAATCCCTCTCAATTCTATTGTGTGAGGTATGTGATTTTACAACTTTTTGACTATACAATCAAAGCTATGCAGAAAGCATGAAGGATGGTAAAAGCTGAAAGCATGCATTTCAGTATAATGTTGTTTTCTTGTTAGTGACACTTGCAATTGTTGTTTGATTATTTTATGCATAAGACAAATTTAATAGTTTGATGAACAAAGTTTAGTCTTTTGCAACACATTTTGAAAGTTGTTCTAATACCAGTCTTGCACTTTTCCACAGTTTGTCTCACTAGCTTTCTATAACTGCTTGTATTTTGTCAATTTTAACATATGATATATAGATTTATCATATATGGAGGATAATATTTATTATGTGGAAGCACTTTAATGTGAAAAAATGTCTATGGCTTATGATGACCTAATATCTTTGTAAGATCAATTTCCTTTTGTGACAAATATTTAGTTTGAAGATTGTTTGCTCATTAAATGTACTCTCAGTTTTTTATGAAATTTGCATTATGATCATTCAGATGACCTCTAACAGATTGTATAGCCTGAATTCCTTCGGTTCATTAAGGCAACATTTTTATATGCCTGCCCTCAGAGAAAGCAAATTCTGTTATGATGTCCCTTTGTTACCAATCTTGTTTGTATGCAGTAACCTTAGCAACAGTTACAAAACATTACTTGGGTATGAAAGAAACCTGTCAATCTCAACATCTAAGGTCAGTGTCATTAACTGAAAGAAGAAAACAAAAAACAAAGAGTTTTCTACCATGTACTGATGTACATTTATCAAACTTTGTGGATAATTTGCACCTAGGGTAAAGAAGAAAGGTTATCAGTCAAAGGGTACCTGAAGTAATAAAATGGTTTCTGCAAATAGTTTGAATGTTTTGATCATCCATGGTTACCAAATTATATGTATGGCTGGATGTTATATTTTTCTTATGGACATTTTATGTTTAAAGCATTGTATTCACTCATTAGGACAGACACAGAATCATGATATGTCTTTGCCACAGCTTTTGACTTCTGGAAAGGAATGTAGATTTTATTGTATTTGATTATATTCTTTTTTTAAAATCCTAGATTCTGGTTAGTAGCATTTAAGGGAAACAATCTGGCACTGATTATAAAGCTTAATATTTAACCAGCATATTTATATTTGTTGGAAATGTTCATTCAAATACTGGAGGATATTTGTAGCTGAAATTGTTAAGAGTTCTCCTTGTAAGTAAAAATTACAAAGTTTTACTTAAAATCTTAATATTCTGTTTGTACAAGACATTTTTCTTCATCCTTTTTCACAGATCACAATTTAGTCAGTTTTCATTTCATGTTGCCAACAAATGTGATTTTAGTCAACATTATCAGTATTGTATAGCTTCTAATTGTACAATTTGAGTAATAGCATGTGTTGTCTAAATAATTTGCTAGACACTCTTGATATCCCTTTACTTGTCTCTGTATTATAGGATGATGCTGTGGTTGCAACACTGGCTGTCATTGCTTGGCTGAGGAAGCATCACTCAGAAAGACGGGATGAATGGCAGATGCTGGAAACAAAGGCTTTAGACTGGTTAGAGGGGCAGGACCTACACGGACAATCTGTGGAAGATCTCATTTCTAGACTTATCATTTGAATAAGTCTTTGACATAGCCAGCAATAAAATATATTTTCTCCTAGTACAAACAGTATACCAGTAATAATCACTATTTGATGACAGATATAGAAAACTTTAAATTAATCTGAAAGTTCCTAAAAGATTAAGTATTATAAACATACTCTGTTTCAATTTAGAACTGGACGAGATGCAACCATCAGTTGAAACTCCATTTTATATATTGAATCATATTGTATTTTCCTCTTATTAACATGACTAGTCATATACCAAAAGAGCTTATAGGATGGTTTTTCATTTGTCGTCTGTCCATTTGTTACCACAAGATTGTTCACTACTCCACCCAAGTTACTTGGAATATTGCCATGATACTGTAAAAAAATCTTTTATGCGATGGTCTAGTTGGTTCTAAATGAAAATGGCCCCACACTGCTGAACAGACATCAGATTTGATCGACACAATGTCCATCTCAGAATTGTATTGCTACCCCCCTGGATTTACATCTCGGCATGGGTTTCCACCAAAAGAACTTTTAAGACATCAAGTCAGTCCAAAATGTAAATTATGTCAGTCTGATGCCTAATATGTCTGACAAATCTGCAGTCTTGAAAATCTTGTTATAGCTACTTCTCCTCAATCGATAATCATATGTTGTTATCACAAAATGACTTTTTATGATCATAGTTGGTTCTAAATGAAAATGGTGCCAATCTAAAATCCAATATGGTCACCACATGTTGACATGGGGTTTTCACCAAAATACCTTGTATGTTGTTTAGTTTGTTGTAAATGAAAATGATGCTGATCTAATGTATAGTATCACCGCCATGATGGCTGTCTCAAAAATCTTGATTTCACAACTCCCCTAGGTGGATGATATTATTTCATGGAGTTTAAACAAATCAATTTCTAAGGATGTCTAATTTATCTTGAAAGCAAATGGTGTCAATCCAAGATCCAGCATGTCCACCACAGCAAGTAATTTTAAAAAAAAATTATCACTGAAGAACAACAGATGGCTTCAACACTCTGCAGTTAAAAGGAAACTATGGTCTTATCTTGAATTCCTGGAAATTCTTTTCACCAAGGAGAACATCATCCCATTTCAGGAACTCTTGGTTTTTTTCATGATGTTGGCCCTTACAGCTGAGAACTTTTTATTTATCTGCTAAATGTTTAACTGTTATATTGTTTCAGATTCTGGAATTAAGACCAGTCTTTTAAGTCTTACTGAGCTAAGCATATGTTGTGGTGGACAACTGTTATCTTGAGGTGTTCATACATTTCTAGAGAAAAAAAGTCCAAAGTGCTTCTATCTTATTTTCGTACACTAATTATTCAGGAATGCAAGGCTGCAGTACTCCATCATTCAAAAAAATCTCAATTATTGGTTTCTTTCAGGGAAGAGGGAGGTATACATTTTGTGATCACAAAACCAGTTTATTAATTGTCTGTGATTAACATGTAAAATTAGCTCTCTGAATTTCTGATGCTTTTGTTTTAACTTCGACAAATTTAAGTTAAGGAAATGTTGCTGTTGTATAATTGTAATGCTTCATATCTGTGCCTTCTGTTGCTACTAAATACATTGTATCTATCAAGATTATAGGTGACAGTACACCTGCTAGATTCATGGTATGCCCATGTATGAATGTCAGTTGGAAAGAACACTGACAAAGTTTTATATACCAGTGTAGTTCCTTTGTGACCATGATTTTTGTTTTCATGTGCATCTTGTATACAAGAAACTGTGTGTTTGTGAACTTGGTTGGTAAGGATGTAATGTCAATGACGTTTATGAAATCTACTTGGCCTTTACTATTTGAAAATAAGATTTTCTTCAAAGGTTTGTTTCTATGAAAAAGTCGTTCATGTTTTAATGCCATTTCTAATCACAAGACAGGCTATATATGGCATCTAGTATAAGTGGTGGAGGGAGAAACTGGAAAAACCCTGGCTACCAAAGATAACATCAGTAAAGACCAACATATTTTCTGAAACGAATGGCACCACTGAGTCAGTAAACATTCTTTTGAAGTCACCTAAGAAAACCATGAAGAAATGTTCTCCGAATTTCCAACAGATTTGATAAATTATATGAATATTACTTGTAATACATTTTAAATAGCATTATAGTCTAAATAGAAATTACAGTATTTGCAATGTTAAACATTTTGACTTTTGTGTAGGATGACAAAACAAACATGTATGATTTAGTTAATTCCGGAAATGTCATGTGTTCTTAACATTTACCATTTTATGAACATGGAAGATTTGTTAGAAAATGAAAGCATGATTGTTTTAAGTGTTTATTTAATTGATAATGTGTGTTGTTTCAGCATTGGAGTACTGGTAAATTGTGAATAGGACATGAGCTAGTAGTTTGGTTGATACAGTGTAATGGGACCATGGTGAATTGTTTTCATTTACAGGTCTATGAATTCAAATATTCTATACTATTTGCTTTCATATGTCAGATGATTTCATTTGGTCATTCAGAATGAGAGAGTGCTGTTATTGGATGTACATTAAGGCTAATGGTCTGATTAATTGTGAGGAATATACTAAATATTTAGACCTCAAGGCATTAAAGTAAACAATTCACCATCACTGGTAGTGGATAAGTATTCCAACAATTGAAAATTGATATAAATAATGCATATAAATAAGCTTCTGTGTATACAACTAATGCACAATATTTAGGTATACTTACTGATTGATTAGAAATACGATTTGAAACATTTTTTCACTTCATCTTTTTTGGCCAAAAACGTTCTGTCATTTTTACGCAAAATTAAATATATCAAAATATACAGAAATTCAACAACAATTGGACATTGCAAAGGAAATGTGTTTGAAGAAATGTATCATAATGGGCTCAGTCATATTAAAAAAAGTTTATACTTTAATGTTTACACCTTACATATGTAACCTTTAGCATGGCATTACCCCCACTTAGACTTCTGTCTGGTAAGGCGAATTCAACTCCATTTCTATCCAACACCTCTCCATACACTTTGACCACATCTGATGGAAACGTCTTTAAACTTAGTTCAAATTATGTTGATCAACAATTAGATGCAGCCAGTGTTACTAAAAGTAGAATGTCAATTAAACAACTTGTTAGAAAAATCTTCAAAATGGAGTTTGACAAATTTCACAGAAAGATTCCATGTACAGAGGGCTTTCTATGTTAGTCAAATTCTTCCCAACTGCAATAAAATGTGGTCACTTTTATTAATTAAAGAAAAGCTTTGAAAAGCATTACCCCCACTTAGACTTCTGTCTGGTAAGGCGAATTCAACTCCATTTCTATCCAACACCTCTCCATACACTTTGACCACATCTGATGGAAACGTCTTTAAACTTAGTTCAAATTATGTTGATCAACAATTAGATGCAGCCAGTGTTACTAAAAGTAGAATGTCAATTAAACAACTTGTTAGAAAAATCTTCAAAATGGAGTTTGACAAATTTCACAGAAAGATTCCATGTACAGAGGGCTTTCCATGTTAGTCAAATTCTTCCCAACTGCAATAAAATGTGGTCACTTTTATTAATTAAAGAAAAGCTTTGAACTCCAAAATCGCTAATCATACAGATGTATTCAGATGATACTGGACTACTACTAGAGGTGACCACCATTACCAATAGAAAAACATATAAATGGTACAATAACTTCTTAAACTGTGATCATCAGAGTATGAACAGACTTGAAAGAAAGAATCCTTGTATAAAGGCCTTACAAATTGGTTAAAAAAATTGTGCATATCCACTATCATTACTAAAAGTTAAGACACCTTATAAACTTATTCTCAGAAGCTACAAAACCAAAGTTGTTCAACTTCAACAAAAAGCATCCTAGATATTACAACTTTGTTATTGTGGTTTTGATGCCATTATTTAGCATGTGACAGGCTATACATCACAGCCAGTAGAACTGGTAGAGGAAGAATCCAGGAAAACCCTGGTAAGGACCAGTGGCCCACTGGCAAGCTTTCTCACATGCCCATATTGGCTGAGCCCGAGACTAGAACCCACATGGAAAGGAGTGAGGTGTCAGTGCTTAGTGAAAGGCGAGTACTTAAGACCGCTCGACCATCCAGGGCTTGCCTTAGACCACTCGGTCACCTGTAGCCTCTTACTAGGGTTTTGGATTTATAGCAAATACAAAACTTTTAACAAAGTTTTCTAAAATTTGACAGTCATCCTACCGAACCAGACTATTTAGGATCACCAGTTTGGGTTATAGACAGAGTACTTTCCCATACAGACAAAATTCTATATGCAAGATACACATAAATATAAAATAGCGATTAAACGTGTACTAATATAGCACATTAAGTTGATATCAGTTTAATAATATTTATAAGATTGGTTTGTAAAACAGCAATAGTTGGCATGCTGAACTCCTTGGGAAATTTAAGGCCCAACACCCAGGCCATGTTGGTTGCTGAACACCTACTCAGGATAATTAAGGTTAGATTTCAAGACCAAGATGGTTGCCATGTTGTGCCCAAATTAAGCTCACTAAAACCGATAGCCAAAATACCTTAAAACAAATTTAGATGAAGTAAACTAAAATTGTTCTGCATCACTGATGTGTACGTAATACATACTTTTTATACTAAGGGAAAAAGACTCTGCTTGAAACATCCTTCCTTACTTAATTATGTGTGACAAAAAAAAATCCTTTTTAGAAAGAAAAACAAAACAAAACATTTCTTGTAAGAACTTTGTTAAAATTTATTTGCAAACAATTATTTAGTAAAATTTCACCAAATTAAGAATTGTTCAATATTTTGAAGGTTGTCTGACAGATTAGTTTAAATACATTTTGACAGTTATTGCTAAGGCAGGTATTGTTTGTGTTATGTTTTGTATTGTGCATTATTTGATGGCATTACCTATATTGTTGCCTTTACTCACAAACTGTTTAAATGTGCACATTGTATATTTAAGCTTTCAATAAAAAATGTAATAACCCAATACGCCGTCTGTCTGATGCTCTTGAAAGGAAATCCGAGTTTAGGTAGTTTTTGGTAGTTTATCCAGGCTAAGACTAAGGAAAATAAGGTAAATTTCTGACACATGAAACTCTGTCAGGGTAAATGTCTAACACATTAAACACACTGGCCCATAAAGGGACCTAACACAAGAAACAGTATCTGGATTTGTGTCTGATGCATTAGACACTGTCAGGATATGTTTCTAAGATCTATAAGATATCACTGTCAGAATACATGTTTAATGTATTAAATCCTGTCAGATACATGTTTAATGAATCAAATACTGTCAGGGTACATGTCTAATGTATTAAGCACAGTGTACTTGTCTATTGCAACAAGCACTTTCGGGGAACATGTCTAATGCATTAAACACTGTCAGTGTACTTGTCTAATGCATGAAACACTCATGGTAGGTGTCTAATGGACAAAACACTGTCTGGGTACATGTCCAACACTTGAAACACTGTTTATGCGTCTAATACATCAAACACTGAACCACGACAGCTCATTGGGTGCAGATCTAAATGGTTGCTAATGCACAACTCTTGAGATAGTGGTCCACTAAGGGTAAAGACAGATGTGGGAATTCATGATCCATGTTGTCTGAACAGGTTGTCTCCCCTTCTAATGCCAATTAAGTGTATCTACTTTAAGGATGAGACTATGAACACTTTCTATGGCATGAATTAGGGCCAAGTCCCCAGGGGTTGAACAGTATCAAAGAAGCAAGGAACAATCTATATCATATATATATATATATATATATATATATATATATATATATATATTGCAATAAACAACACCAACATGTAGAATGTGTGACCAGTTTCGCTTTATAGCTTCTTCAGACTGAATTTAAGTGAATTCAGTATTATTGTTTCATCATTAAATACATTTTGTTTTCAAGCGAGCAATGGTATAAGCAACATGACCTGAAAATATGACATAGCATAAACTTGTTATCATATGTAATTGTTATAATCTTAAATGAATAACTGACATCGAAAACTATATATATATAGAGAGAGAGAGAGAGAGAGAGAGGTCCAGGCAAGAAGATACTGCAAGTTTTTCATCAAAAGTATGAAAATAATGATGGAAATATAATTAACTTCATTTGTGTTGCAATACCTGGTGTAAATAACATGCCCACTTTGTTGGCATACATAGAGCATAGGACAAAAGAGGAGTGAGTTCACTTTGCCTGCCATTCAATGGCATAACATTCTGTAAAGTATATTTTATCTGCTAGATTTAAAATAAAAATTATGCAATGATAAAATAACATTATTTTTAGTATAATATCCATTACAAATGTTGAATCCTTCCATATTATAAAACTTAATTCACATGCAAATGACACTGACATTTGGTAAGTAATTAACCGGAGAATTAACAAATTTTTTATTATATTTTCTTGATGTCTTGAAGAGCACCATGCAGGAATCGATGCTTATATTCCCTGTATATGTAGTAGTTCCTCATCATTTTATAAATATTTGGCATTTTGTTTTTCAAATTAACTTTGCTGTCGAGTTTCCTCTTCACCCTCTTTATATCAAGTCGGTAATGATGATATATTGGAATGACTGCTTTATTTGGGTTAGTAGTAATAATATTTCGTAATATAAATAGAGAAATTCAAATCAATTCCTTTTGTTGATTATGTAATAAAGCATTAATATAGATGTAAGTAAAATGTTTGAATGGTAAAGATATCACACTCAGATTGGTGTAGCATACATAGTTACTAAAGTGGTTTAGTATACATTGTTACCAAAGTGGTGTAGTATACATTGTTACCAAAGTGATATAGCATACATAGTTACTAAAGTGGTGTAGTATACATTTTTACCAAAGTGATGTAGCATATATGGTTACTAAAGTGGTGTTGTATACATTGTTACCAAAGTGATGTAGTGTACATGGTTACTAAAGTAGTGTAGTATAAATTGTTACCAAAGTGGTATAGTATACATAGTTAACAAAATGGTGTACTATAGATGATAAACATATTTACCATTGTGTTGTAGTATGCATAGCTAACATAGTGGTTCATAGTTACTCAAGTGTTGTAGTGTACATAGTTACCAAAGTGGTGTAGTATTTATAGTTACCAAAGTGGTGTAGGGTATGTAGTTACCAAAATGGTGTTGAATACATAGTTACCAAAGTGTTTAGTATGCATAGTTACCATATCAATTTTACATAATAAACTGTACTCTCATAATAGTATGAGTAATCTCAAATCATCTCTGCATTAAACAGTAGAATACAAGAAATTATTTCAAGTCCATATTTGAGATGTTTTATTAGAACATAATGTGCTTGTACCAATATAATTTTCCCTGAAGCTATTTCTGTAATGGTGCTAGTACCCCAGGTGGTCAGTGGCAATAGGGGCTCACCTGTACAGGTCACTGACATATCTCACCTTTATTCACTCGAGTTCAAGCTTCGGCCCAATCAATGAGGGCATTTGAGTAAACTCTCCACCAGCTTTCTATGTGTTTTTGTTTCTTCCTCCACCAGATATACTGGCTGCCATGTACTGAAGAAAATGGCCATGTACTGAAGAAAATCCCACAAAAACTAAATACCAATCAGTCATTTGCTTGATACCAGAAGACTCACTAATGGTAGGCTTGTAGATTGATCCCATGAAATAAACCATTATTTTCACATTGACAGTGGATTAAAGTAGAGATTGATGGGGGGGGGGGGCGGGAAGGATATGTACCTCAGAGCAGAACTAATATACAAATATGCCTTGTAGACACATTTCTGTTATAAACTTTTACACACTACTTTGTTAGATTTCTGAGATAAATACAAAAAAGATACTTTACTAGCACTGTAGGAAGGAAGTTGTCACGTAACATATGAAATCAGTCATGAAAACTCTTAATTGTAAATATGTTTTCCTTGTAATTGTGCTTGCTGCTTTTACAACTTCAAAGAAATGATTTCTCTCATTTAATATATAGATGAGGGCATGGTAAAAGAGTTGTATAACCTTCAGATATATATATATATATATATATATATATATATATATATATATATATACATACATTATGAATTGTAATTATTGAAACATCTATACATCATGAAAAGTAGTTATATTTAATGGATAGTTACACCATATTATGCATATTTAATTTATATTGTGGGCTTTACATTTGCCCGTGATTGAAGGTAGGGTTCTGGCCTATATGACTTTAGTCATTTTTTTCTGAAGTTTTCTTGATTGAGTTCAAGGCTGAACGTTATTTACAGACTTAGAATGTTCTGGAAGTGAACATGTTTACAATTTTGTGGAATTTTCCTTTCAAAATTACCCACATCCTGGACATTTTATTGTGTCTTAGGTAAAGTGAAATTAGTACATATAGACTGAAGTAAACAAAATGTTTAATTCCTGCTTTAAACCAGAAATCATATTTAGTTTAAGTTGTGTTGAAGCAGTGCTAATATACAATTAGTTGCTTTCCTTTGCGTATTTACTTCCGTTGCGTTCCATTTTTCGTGTTTTTCTGAGATAGCAAACAATGCTTCTTGATGTCCCATCACCCAAATGTTCATTATTTCCTTTCCTAAAATGTGTAAAAACAGTAGAATTACCACTTAAAATGTTGCTCCTAAAATCACAATGTCTCAGCGCTATATCCACAACCAATATACTGCAAAAAAGCATAAACTTAATATGATCCAGCAGTTTAAGTTGATTATGATGGTAAATGATGACGACAAGAACTACAATAATAGGGATGATCAAAATGATTACGACGATGAGGACGACGATGATTATAATGGTGGCAATGATAATAACGATGACAATAATGATGCCTAATGAGAACATCATCAAGTACTGTTATTTCACCTTCCTAACTGTATGTCACACTTTGAAGAGTCGAGATTTATTAAGACAAGCTTAGTATGATGTCAACCTTTCATATCGTGAATTAATAGAAAACATTGTTTCCGAATGAATTATCTAACTAAAGATTTCACGATTTTCACTTGTGTTGTTTTAATATAATTGAGACATTATTCTATATTATCTTATTTTGCCTGTCATTATCTAGTTCAGTTAACCTACATACAGCTAATTGTCATTACTTACTTAAATTTACTTGCATTCATCTGGTTGTCATTATCTATTTCAGTTAACCTACCATACACCTAGTTGTCATTACTTTCTTAAATTTACTTGCATTCATCTGGTTGTCATTATCTATTTCAGTTAACCTACCATACACCTAGTTGTCATTACTTACTTAAATTTACTTGCATTCATCTGGTTGTCATTATCTATTTCAGTTAACCTACATACAGCTAGTTGTCATTACTTACTTAAATTTACTTGCATTCATCTGGTTGTCATTATCTATTTCAGTTAACCTACATACAGCTAATTGTCATTACTTACTTAAATTTACTTGCATTTATCTGGTTGTCATTATCTATTTCGAGTTACATACATACATCTCGCTGAATAAAAATTTGTATTGAATGCCCATGGAGAAAGCCATTAAACGTAAACAAATTGAAATCCAGTTTGATTAAAGAGAGATTTTACAGATTGAACAAAAATAATCATTTCACTAAAACAGTTTCTGCACAATTCATAAATCTGAGATGAAAGTGCGAGCTGTAACAGAACGCAAGCTTGTTATATGGCTCTTACGTCATGTGTAACATATTTTTTTGTTTCTTTTTTGCATAAATATTCCATTATATGTGTTAGAAGTTAAAGATTGACTACACTCGTTATTTCGAGAAATATGCAAATAATGTGCTCATATTCTACAGGGAACAAACCAGCTAAACAAGTGTCTTTTTGTGAAACGTTCAAATTGTGCATGATTGTTCCTTTAACTTACTCGCACCCTAAAACCAGCATCGTCTAAGCTATTGTGGTTTCCAGCTCGCTGTGGAAGTGAACAGACCTTTGATTATAAACACATGATTCATTATAAATGCCAGACTGAATCCGTCCTTAGCGCAATAATAGCATGGTTATGGACTTAACCTACCAGTTACTAACAAGCAAAGATTCCTTTCAAACTCAGTTGATTGTCAGCGTCATATCAATGACATGTGACACTTCTTAGTAGTACATATAACGGCCAGTGGGTGTGCTTTGGCGCTGTAAACCTGTAAAGCCTATATACTTCACCTGTAATATGTTATTTGTGTTCATTTTTGTAACATTTGCATTGAGGAAAAGAAACTTGTTAGAGTTCTGAATTTATATATATGAAGGTCGAGAGGTGACTAAGGCATAATGATATTCTGGTCACAATGGACAAAACGTATCCCTATTCCACTAGAGGCAAATTAAGAAGCGTGTTTTCAAGAGTCACCTTCAAAATGAAAATCTTCATATTTGCACCGGACTCAAATAAATCGGACGATAAAAGGGATAGTTTTGTGCATGAGAGAGAGAGAGAGAGAGAGAGAGAGAGAGAGAGAGAGAGCTAGGTCCCATAGTATTGGGCCTTATGTTCTTAGCCATATTCGCGGTGACCGACAAATTATAACTAACGTTTTTTCATACAGATCATGTACTTCTACAGCTTCACTCCATATTAACACGTTTTCTCCTGTTCGACCTAGGGGTGTGATTTTTGTAGCAGCAATTATTCGTGTGTAACAAAACTTGTTTTCTGTAGGAAATCGTGAAACTACTTCATTTAGATTCACTCATCAAAGTTTCTGGTGCAACTTTGCTATGACGTTGGTACGACAAACCAATAAAGGATATATACAAAACTGGGATGGAAAGATGGAAGTTGGTTAAGATTTTTTAAAGAATTATTTGATGTATGCATGATCTCTTCTCTGTATGATATTAGAACATGGAAAAATATATCATCGAGCTTGGTATTTGTTTTCTTATTCTTTTACTTTTTTTGTTTGTTTCTCTGTTTGTTTGTTGGAGTGGTGGGGGATTCTGCATGATGATGTCGGAGAAGAACGCATGATGAATGGACTCGGTGGGAACAAGGTGTGAAAACGGTTAAAGGAAATGAGCGATTCAAAATGCCACTGATGCCTCCTGAGGAAATATTCAATAATCATTACAAACAACCTAATAATTATTTATTACATATAGATACAAATTGAACGGAACAATCGGATTCTAAGAAAAACTGCATACTTTTAAAAAAACTATACCACGATTGTTTTGCGACTGAATAAAAAGTGTTTTTTTTTTTTGTCTAGTTACTAGCATGTACATACCGAGTGAATGAATACACTGTAAGGCTACGTTGTAAGTTTTATAAGATACAAATTACGATAGGATTATTTTCCAGGATTTTATTCTTTAAATAAACATCTGCTATTCTAATTGTTTATACAATTATGGCAATATTATTATTTGGATTCATGGATCAGTTAGTCCAATACGTAGTAGTCTTAAACTGGTCAAAACTGGGTCAAAACGAACAAACATTATGCATTTCGCACCAACAGTTTCGGTAGCTAAGTGCCATCGATCCGCTTCATTCCACGTCGACCTTTGAGCATGTGCCCTCTTGGGAATGAACATTTACTCTCGATAGAAAGCAAAATTCATGGATTACTTGTTATTTGACATGTCAGGTTTTCAATATGAGATCTTTCATTATATTCACGTAACTCGACTTGAAAGACAAACTTTGTCTATCGAGGCTGCTATTATTGTTCCCAACCATCTTCCTCTGCAAATTTAACTATAAATCTGATGGAATCGATTTCTTTGAGCTACATCCAATTAGATAATGGAGTGACAGATATGCCCAGGATCGGTGTTCTAAGACGTGGATCGAACCATATTTTGTCACCTGATCTAATTGTACTTAATAGGAAAGGAATGCACTTTTGCGAAAACCGGTTTATAACATTATACAAGAATTTGCACATCTTTTTTTTCTTCTGTGTTTATATGAATTAAAGGAATCACTCCATTGTCACTATCAATGAATCTATTGAATAGTTCATAATTGCCTTTTTGTATAGCCTTACCTTTCGTGTGAATGAAGATTTTGGATTAAGCTGGTTTTATGCTGAAAAAATGTGACCCTGTGCTAACTGACGTTTTCTTCAACAAGGAGTGTAGCAGATTCAACTATACTGTAGCCAGCTGATACCGTAATCTGAAAATCGGGGTCTCTGCGAACATGGAGAAATGAGTTGGTTCATTTATTATATTAATCACATTGTTTTTCGGTTAGGGGCGGTGCAGTTTATTGGTCATTGGTCTAGGAAGGTCGGCATTTGGATCACCTATAATAATGAGATTGGCATTTAGATCACCCGTAATAATTAGATAGCATTTGAATCACCCGTAATAATTAGATCGGCATTTTGATCACCCGTAGTAATTAGATCGGCACTTATATCACCCGTAATAATTAGATCGACATTTGGATGACCCGTAATAATTAGATCGGCATTTGGATAACCCATAATAATTAGATCGGCGTTTGGATCACCCGTTACAGTTAGATTGGCATTTGGATCACCCGTAATAATTAAATCGACATTTAGATCACGCGTAATAACAACGTATGGAGATAATTAGCTCACAACATCAATACTGGACGAAAAGGTCTCCAAAAAAAGTATACTTTGCTGATTAAAATTGAACTGGTTCTAAGAGATAGGTGTAACCAAATTATCTCAGTTATATTCAAGATTTTGTCTTCTGTGGTAGTCTATGCTTTCGTAGACTCAATTTTGTTTGCATCCTTCTGAAATATTCTAAATTCCTCCCACCATAATATTTTACACGGAACAGATAAAAATCAGTAAAGCAAAATTATATATATCACTCACACAAACACACATGAATATACTCACTCATACATATAGATATACTCATATACTTAAACATCAGGTCAACGTAATAGCAGTTTAATTGTCACGTAAGTGTTTGAGATAGATTTCATGTCATCAGGATATATAGTTCCACTGAGGTCCCGAGTTACATCGTAGCCTTTCATTAAGTACTATTTACGACTGAGATTCAGATTCAAACGTTCAAATATTTCAATGAATGCATCATAGTCATGACGTGGCAATGAAATCTTTGTACACTGGAATAGCGTTGTCTTTACTTGCCTGCCTGTTCCTAGTGCCGTTTAAAGGCATAGGCACGCGAGGCACGTGCCTAGGGCCCCGCGCAGCAGGGGGCTCCGCGGCGGCCTAAAAACAAAATTTCGGTGTCGGTTGTGTTAGCAGTTTAGTACTATATTAATAAATTTAACAAAATGACACACATGCAAATGGCAATGCAATGCAATACTCTATAGTAGTAAGGGAAATGGAGACTTCTATTTCAAGGACCTCTCCCCACCCTCCAAACAAATATAAATTACCATCTCGGAGACCCACCAACCCCTATCCCAAAACGACTTACAGTTTTTAGCTAGGAGATTTCTACCTCAAATATAATCCAAGACCTCTCCCCACCCTCCAAACAAACATAAATTACCATCTCGGAGACCCTCCAAACAAATACAAATTACCATCTTGGAGACCCACCAAACCCTATCCCAAAACGACTTACAGTTTTTAGCTAGGAGATTTCTAGCTCAGGACCTCTACCCCTTTCAAACAAATACGAATTACGCGTAGGATTTATTCGCTGGAGTAAGAATGTAAGTGAAAAATTATTTCTAAAGTTTAGACAAAATTTCATACTCTATCATTAACATACTTTTTTTGATAATCTTTTTCATACCTGCTGACTCTCATTGGTTGGATATCCGTTAACATACTGTCAATAATACGAAACTCGCGTATTAAATCGTCCATATCATATTTTACACCTCGCAAGTAAGATCGTATCTGATCAAGTAATTTTTTGTAAGTTTTACTAGCTGTTTTGCAGGCATTTTTTTAGTCACAAGTCGAGGTTCAATTTTTTACACGCTGTTGCAAGAGAAACACCAACGCCTTATATTATTAACAAAAACGGATTTAATGATGCTCCACTTGAAATTATACCAGAGCTAGTCATTAACAGTGGCAAATATGATATTACTCGAAGTATTCTACGATAGTATTTATAACATTCTTTTACACACCAGAGGTTTTTATGATAATATCTGTAATATTGCATTAGCTCGTCAACATCTTGTTTTGGAATTTCTTCTGATATGTGATTGAAATCGATGATTTGTTTTTCATTATACAATATTTTATACAAAGACAAAAGTTCCAGCACCAACAATCAAATCGAGAAACTCGCGGAATTTATTATTCTTAGGATCAGCTAAAAACTCTCTATATTTGTCATAAACATCTGACGAAGTATCATCATATCGTTCATCTGTTAGTACATATTGTTTCTTTAACCAAGCGTATGAATCAAAACTATTTCCTACTTCACTCTCATACAAATCTGTTTTATTTACAAAATTACTGTAATCGATTTCTGTTTCATCAATATACCCTAAAACTAAACTCAACTTATCTAACGTGAAATTTTTGAGAACAAGATGTTTTCTGATAATTGCACATGCGACTACGAAGTTTGCTAGCGTTAATTTCTTAAGCTGATCTCGTTCAATTGTAGGAAGACCAACAGCAGAGAAGCTACCTTTAACATCACTTTCTCATATGGTTTTGTGAGTATTGTTTTAACTTCGTTGTAATAATTTTGTAGTGACAATTGTCTAGAGTACTGGATTGATGGGAATGGAACATCGTCTTCTTCATTTATATCATAATAAGAATCAGACTTTACTTCCAACTTTGTTTGATCGACTTCTTCAAAATACTTTACTCGCTCATCATCACTAAAATTACTAATTTCATCGTCTAAAGTTTTGATTATCTTTAGAGACTTGTTAACAATAATTAGATCAAATTCTGAGTCTTTTTTACGTATCAGTGGCAAAATTGCGTTTGCGTACACTTTAATAATTAACTCTGCGTCTGACGTCATAATAACGATTTTAAACAAGGTTTCTTTGTCATGGTAGTACATTGCGAGATACTTAAAAATATCTCGTTTTGAAAAACTATCATATAACTTTTTGTTTCTTTTTATTCTCATTTTTTTTATTTTCCGCTAGTTTGTCAAGACGAGTATGATTTTCGATTATTAGTCTTTCTTCTAGTGTTCTTCCACTATAAACTCGTGCTTTTATTAAATCTGATTTTATTATCAAATCTATGTTAGACCAATCAAGCTCGAGTAATATGTTTTTAAATATAATTTCAACTTGTTTTTGTTCTTCTAGACAGTCATCAGGATGCCAGTATCTGCTTACAATATCAACGTTTTCTATTGCTTTTTTTCATTTGTGGTCCTCGCATATGCACAACGCGAATAAAATTAGCAAAATTTACAGGCAATGTTGGATTGTTCAATGATTCGATGTTAAGTTTTTTCAAACTTTGGATTAATTTTACTATTTCATTAACGGCTCCAACATCTTTGATGGGGTTTAAAATATTATCATAACATTCTCTTGCAATGGTTATAATTGGTGGTTCTGACATTACGTTATAACATTAGATTAAATTTGATCATCAAGTGTATATATTTGAAATGCTGTCAGTCCTGGAAATGGATGTTCAGCAGCTAAAACATTAACTCGAAAATATAAGTACTTGTTAACAGTGTTTTCTGTCGGTATTGTAAAATATTGTGTTGTTGAAATGTAAGTGTCTGTTGTGCTATACAATGTTGTCCAGTTGATATCATCATTTGATCCTTCCAATCGCCAATTATAAATTCGACCAACACTAGAGTTTAATCGACCTCGCAAACGAAATTGCCAAATAGCAACTGCATTGGGACATTTAATTTTGATCCAAAAAGTTTCAACTTCTCCGTTGGTCGTCCACTCATGTCTATCAGATAAAGCGTAATAAGGATAATTTTCAAGATAATATGCTGATGCACTTACCTCAAACCCGGCTTGGTTGTCAGTTGCTTTATGAAGTGTTGGAATATATCCAGCATTGTTTTTAGTTCGTTTTATACTACCAGACAGACTGTCAACATAAGCTTTATTTGTCAGATCATTATAGTTAACTGGAACATATGTCGTAGTTATTTTTTTGTCTCTCATGTTTATGTTACCTGACATTGGTCCACCAGATTTTTTCAGGTATGGAGCAAGTTCTTCTTTTAACTGAGCATAACTGATAGCATCAACATCATTAGCTGGTGGTGAGGTTATCGGTAATCCAGTTATTTTTGAATTTGACATAAACAGGTTACCTGTCATTGTGTCACCGGCTTTGTTAAGTTTATTATCGTCAACAGATTTTAGTTGTGCATAACATACAGCTTGCGTTTGATTCAAGTTTTCTGGCGGATATACAGTCTCCAAATTTATTATTTTTTTTCCTGACATGTTGATATTACCTATAACCGTTCCACCGATTTTATCAAGTTTGTTATCATCCACATGCCTCAACTGTGCATAACTTACCGCTTGTGTATAATTTAAGTTTGCTGGTGGATACCTGGTCTCCAATTTTATTATTTATTTTTTTTGTGACATATCTAAATTACCGCTTAAAGTTCCTCCTGTCAACGACAACTTGTTGTCATCAACAGATTTTAGTTGTGCATAACTGACAGCTTGTGTGTTATTAACATTTATTGGTGGATATGCTATTTCTAAACTCGTTGATTTGACATAAACAGGTTTCCTGTCATTGTGTCACCGGATTTTTTCAGGTAACCTGATAAATCAATCTTTCTGTCTGTTATTGTTGTACTTTCAGTTTTTGACGTTGAATTGTCTACTAATGTTCCAAATTTTGTATAGTAGCTCATTATTTATTGTCCTACATATAATTGTCAACATTAGTCAGTTTAATATAACATAAAATTGTATAACAAACAATGGCAAAATCGACGATATTAAATTTTGATACAGAGCGGTTGGTGAAACATGAACATAACAACGAACTTCCAGATTGTCATTATCTTATTGTTGGGCGAACTGGATCGGGAAAAACAAATTTGCTTATGAATTTACTCTTTGGTGATAATTTTAATTACGATCGAGTTTATATTTATACAATTAATCCGCAACAAGATAAGTACGAGCTACTAAGCAAATATAATAATAAACTTCGTGATGATCTTGAGGCTGGCGAAGATTTTTTGTATTATCAAACAACCAGAAGATCTTGTTCCAGTTAATCAACTCGATTCAGATGAACATAAGATAGTAGTTTTTGACGATATTCCGCTAAACAATGTAGAAATGAACAAAATAAGATCGTATTTTTCACTGTCTCGAAATAAAAATTGTAATTCTGTTTATTTAGCTCAAGGTTTTTATAATGCTGGTAGATTTATTCGGCGAAATACTGGTTGTTTTATATTATTTCCAGGACTAGACAATGTTGACATTAGAAATATTGCAAACGAGCAATGTGGTGACGTAACAAAAGATAAATTTATTGAATTATATCATAAAGCTACAAAAGATAAGTATAACTTTTTCTTATTTGATAATCCAACTAAAATGTTTCGCTGTTGTATTGACAGTTACTTGCAGTAAGTTTTTGTTTTCGATAGTCTTGATTTTATAAAATTTATATATAATAATTATGGATAAACGAGCAAAGTACAAAAGACATATAGAAGATCTAAGAAAACTTGCTCAATCTCAAGCAGCATTTAAGCAAAAAGTGCAGCAAGCACGACGTGGACAAGTAACTGCTGTAGAAAAAACAGCTACGATTCTCAAACCAGTTACTGAAGCACTACTTGGAAAACAACCTGAAACTAAACCACTATCAGAAAAGGAATCTAAAAATTACTGGAAAAGGGTTTACTTGGGCTAGTTAAAGAGAACAGCAAGAAGCATCTGCTGTAAAAATTATTAGAAAATCTGATGAAGACAGATTAAGATTGGCTAGAGACCTAGCAAGAGATATTGCTGATCCTGCTGCTAGACAAGCTGAACTAATTCGGCTGTTGAATAATCCACTAGAATTTGAACGAAGATTATCAGAAAGAGTATCAGTTGGTCCGACTGGAAGAATGTTAGACGAGATGACGAAAAAAATTGAAATACCAAAAAGTAAAGGTCAAATAATGCTGGAGGAGATGTATGAGAAAGAAAAAGCTAGAAAAGAAGCATTTAGAAAAGAACATGGAATAGATATCCAAGAAGAGCAAAATTTTAAAGATGCTCTAGAGAGTATAAATGACGAAATAAGAAATTACGAGTATGAATCGTTTAACGAAGAATACGATTTTAAAAATGTGAGAGTACGAGATATTAAAAAAAACTGATTAAAACGCTGAAGAAAATATTAGTAGGTTAGAAAAAATAAAAGAAGAAAGTAAGAAACATTTAGACGATGTAAAACTGGAAAATGAAAGCTACCGCGACAGTATCAGACAATACCGACACTGGATTATCGCTGATCTTTATATCAAAGCTATTCGTAATATAAAAAATAACAGATATCGTAGTCATCAAGCTAGTGGTTTGAGTAGTGAGGCAAAAGAAATAGATGAAATACGTATGAAAGCTGATAAAGTTGTCTCAAAGGACATAAAAGATCCTATTGAAAGACAAACTGAATGAAGTCGGTTGGTTGATAATTATGATGAACTTGATAAAAAGTTAAAGACAGCTGTAAAAGCAAAAACAGGAACCGGTGTAAAAATATTTGCATCAGTTACTGAAATGATAGGCAGATTAATGTTGTTGAAATCATCAAAAGAAGCTGGGAATGTTAGTGCTGAAATTGATAATGAAATTATTGATATACTTGATCATTTAAGATTGGAAAATTTATTAACATCTGACGAATACGAAATTTTACACCGCGACTTAATCACAACGATTTACTTTTATAAAAATATAATAAATAACAATGTCAACAACATTATTACTAGACTCTTGTACAGCCGCTAAAGATAGCGCAAATTTTTCAGTAAATAATATTCCGCCAATACAACTTGATACTGAAAAACAGTATGAAATTGGACTAATTCCCTGCACGTGCTGGCATTCTATGGCTAACGTAAAAATTGGTGTAAACGATAAATTTGATTTTACTTTAACTCCAGCTCCAGGACCTACGTGGAAATCGGCTAAAATTCCGCAAGGAGCCTACAACGTAACTGATTTAAATAAGACGATACGCGAATTAATAACGAAAAATGGAGGAGTTTCAGACAGTTTTGAGCTAACACCAAACTATAACACATTACGCGCTAGAATAACATTAAAAAATAATTTTATAATAGATTTTTCATCATCAACAAGCATAGCGTCGCTGATTGGATTTACTCACAAGCAATGTGGATCCACTACAGAACAAACTATAACATATGACGGTGAACTGCCGGTAAATATAACTGACGTAAGCACAATATTAATAAATTGCTCTATTGCTTCTGGATCTTACTCAGCCCAAGGTAGTAAAGGACAAACGATATTTAGTTTCTCGCCAGAAGTTCCACCAGGATCGCTCATGCAAATTAGCCCACGGCAAGTTATTTATTATCCGCTAAATGTTGAAAATCAAATAACAACAATAAATATGCAGTTGACAGATCAATCTGGACGACAGCTGGATCTGAATAACGAGGTTGTTACTTATTATTTACACTTACGCGTTGCGTAATTTTATACAACCCCTTGATATAATGAAACAGAGGAAAAAATATTATCGAAGAAAAATAGTTGGAGGATTTTTTGGAAATATATTTACTAAAGTTATTGAAAATGCTCCGGGAATTGCGCGTAAAGTTGCACCAATTGCACTTGACGCAGGTAAAGCTTTTGCAACCGAAGCTGCATCTGCCGCTGGAACTGCGGTGGGACAAAAAATAGCTGATAAACTAAAAGGTATTCATCTGAGATAAAACAAGTTATATCAGAAATCACTCCAACAAAAGAAACTCAACGTGCTATGACAACAACAACAAAAAAACTTTTATCACCAAAGGGCGGGCAGCTTATACAAAATTAATATCTAAAGTAACAGCGCCGCAATAAAATTTTATATAATCTAATAAATAAATAATGTCTGTTAAAAATTATCTCGATTTAGCAGAAACTTGTGGCACCGATGACACTGTAACAGAATTTGAGTATGTTGAGTATCTCGATGAAAATTCTAATGAACCAAATAAAGCTGGTATTAGAACATTTAATACTCGAGACGAAGATGTATTTCTACTGCCACATAAGGCAATGTTAGAAGTTCGCGGTCAGATTATGACAGTGGCCAATCCGCCTGTTGCAATTGCAGCTGGAACAGAAGTAGCTCTTATAAATAATGGTTGGTGCTTATTCAAAAGTGCTCGATATCAACTGGCCAATCAAACTGTTGAGGATATTTCAAGTCACCTACAAGTTGCAAGTACAATCTTAAATATTATTTCGTTTTCCGACGATTACTCTAGATCGACTGCAACTAACATGATGTGGTTTAAAGATACCGGAAGTGGTGGGTCTGGTTTTATAGCGTCGTCTGAATTTTCAGCTGGGGGTCCACTTATTTTAGTGGCTGGAGCTAATGCCGCTGCAGATGTTGTAACTGTAAGAGATTTTCTTATTATTAATGCTGCTGCGCTAGGTATAGTCGAACCAGGTGCAGCCGCCGGTGATGCAGCTACAAGAGTCGCGCTTACTGCTGCTTGTAATAATCTTGGTATAACACTACCAGGTGGTGATGCAACCGGCACTGAAATGTTGATTTTGATTAATAACTGATTTCCTATCGTAAGAAAAAATATACGTTATAATGAAGGTTATACCATAAGAAAGGCACTTGCAGAAGGATCACGTCAAATTACAATGATGCTACCATTAAGTACAATATTTGGATTTTGTCGCGATTACAATAAAGTATTTCGAGGAGTTAAACATACACTTATTTTAGATCGAGCAGAACAAAACGACTGCCTGTTTAGGTCAGGCGGAGCTGATGTGCGGTTTATCATAAACAAACTTGCGCTGTGGATGCAACGAATAACACCGTCAATCACTAAAATGTCAGAATTAAATGATATGCTGCAAAAACATACAAACATAATTTATTTTCAGCAACATAAAATATATCAAACAGCAGTTCCAAATACTACTGACTACACATGGCGAGTTACAACAACATCAAGCGAACAACTGCCGAGGCAATTATTTGTTGTATTTCAACGGCAAGCGCGACGTGGTAACCAACAGCAAAATAATGCGATATTTGATAACGCTGATGTTAGACGAATATATGCTAGACTAAATTCAAAGCAATATCCAGAACGAGCGATAGAATATAATTTTGCAGATGACGCTAATAAAAATATTACTCGACCTTACATGTGTCTGCTCGACGCAGTGCAAAAATATCAGGATGTTGAAGATGGATCTCAGATATCAGTAGAGGAATTTCGTACACTTTATCCAATATTTTATTTTGATGTTAGTAAACATAGCGAGCGAGCAGTTGATTCGACAGCTGATATTGAAATTACGTGGACACTTGGAGCAGTTCCTGTGGCTCAGTTGTACGTATATGCGTTGGTGATCAGCGACAGATTTATTACGATTGATTCT
>JAECUM010007367.1:0-94220 GCA_016617855.1 Megalonaias nervosa | reverse complement strand
ATATATATATATATATATATATATATAATGCGTTGTCCATACAATATATAGTGTTCGACAATAATGAGTGATCTCTGTGTTCACTAGAGAGCCCACCAAAACCAAAAAGATTTACCATTTCTTCTCTCTGTTTTTGTATCTCGATTTTCTTACACCAATATATTTTTGCATATAAAAAGCACTCCCAAAACCCAAAATGTTTCATTTATAATATTACTGAGACAGACTACAGTAAAAGTAACACGGGTCATGCAGGCATTCAACACCGACTATTTCAGTAATGGACGTCACTTTTTAGAATTTGATTCTACATACCTTTAAGTGGCAAGCAAATGAAGGGCTGATTCAGTCCAGATTATGGGCTGATTCGATCAAATATCAGGTTGATTCGGATCGTGTGAAATATTATTAAGGTTTTCGTCAGTGATTTAAAAATGGCATTTATATTTGTTTAAAATATGATATTTCACATTATGTCACAGGATGAGCAGTTTAAATAAGCATTTAAGGTGGAAAAAACGATTGCATGCGTGATAATGGGGTTGTCATACGTAATGAAATAAAATAAAGTAAAACTGTTTATCTTGCGTCTGCACTTTAACAGTGAAATATTGTTGCTAAAATAGCTGATGTCAAATTTACTCGCAAGTGTGCCTGACGCAGTAACTGAATACACATAATCGCTGGCGAGTTGGTGTCGATATAAAGCATATTGACACGATCTTGTGTGTGTGTGTGTGTGTGTGTGTGTGTGTGTGTGATTTGGATATTTTACCTAGCTTTAACAATTTTTCAATCATATCGCTACGATGTCTGTAGTGTGGCAGTTTAGAGCGATGTCTAGCACTCGGGCATCGTGTAGCAGACATGTAGCATAATGTCCCATCCAGTCAAATTATCCCGACACCAGGCCATCCAGTCCTAACACTAACCTCTTAATACTTAGCGCCAAGTGAGGCAGCTGTTAGTACCATTTTTATAAGTTTTTGGTATGACTCGGCCGGGGTTCGAACCCACGACCTCCACGACCTCCCGCATCCGAGGCGGATGCTCTAACCATAAGGCCACCGGAGCGGTGCCACGATCTTGGTAAAATGGTTTGACCTTGGCTTAATAAAACTCATACATGAGCATCCTTGACAATCACGAACTGACGAACCAACATAGACTGGTTTTGTCAACGTAAGTTTTGCTATTTTACTATGAACGACAAGTCCTCCATCCAAGATCTTTCGGGATTCAAAGGCCGTGTCCGCGATGAGCCATAGAAGCTTATCTTGTTCACTATCGCGAACAAGGTCGACTCGAATTCGTTTTCGTAAATTTTCCAGTGCTTTACCAAATACGGAATTGTTCATGAGCTTAAATAAATCTTTTTTAACTGTCGTCCAAGAAGAGTTAAGCAATGAGGCGAACCATACAATCATACATACCAAATCTTTGATGTCGTGTATGATATTATGGTTTGCCTCAATGCTTGTAAATTTCTATTTTAATACTAATTATCCTAAAATGTTCGTCATCGCTTTATGTTTGTTTTATGCATTTTCTCATCTACTCATTCCAGTGATCTCATCACTTTCAAGCTTGTATTCAACGGTGCTCATTAAGTTTTGCAGTACATGATAGTTCTATAAAGTCCAGTCAATGTGTTTTTAACTTTGGCATAAATATAACATGTCTTGAAGTCCATCTATTTTATTTACCCGATTAGATTTTAAATTATTTGTAACTACTTGCAAGTAACATTGTAAGTCATGTTACAGTTAACCTTCGTTCAGATTAAATTTTATCTTCATCTATCTGACAAATTTCCTTGTCAAATAAATGGAAGGTGAAAAAGCAAGATGAATCTAGGGTTAGCAAACAACTAGAAAGGTGAAGTCAGAAAAACCAAACGATCCATCAAAAGTGGAACTTAGAAGACATATTTATTAACTTTTACACTAATCTAAAAACAGGAAAGCAGAACATTTGATGAAAGAAACAAGTCACAATAGGTTGAAATCACAAGCGTGAAATCATAATCGTATTATCATCGATACATCGCCAAAGATTAAGATTATTTTACCAGCGCCGCTAGTCTCATCGGTTGCTATTATTATAGCTCCAACAAGAATTCTGATTGGTGTTCCTGTGGTAGTAGTTTCCGCCACACCGAAACCAACGATGGCTGCGAATAGCATCTACAACTACACACGTGCCTTTGAATTTCACTAGTAGCGTGGTTTTCTTGGTGATTTCATCTCGCAGCTGTTGTTCTACTTGAATATTTGTACACGTCAGTAACATTCAGGGTTTATCATAGTTCCTCTATTACTATTGTGATCGCGAAGTATAATTGCTCGACAGACTTGCCTTCTTTCAGGTGCAACACTGGCGCTTTCCTAACTAATTATTCTTTTTTACTGATACAACATTCATAATCACAGAAAATCTTACGGGGAATATATACATTTTAGGCGACTGCACGTTTCTAGGGTCTGGCATTACGCTCATGTAAAATCGTATTGATTACATCATTGAATAATATCTGAAGCAATCGTTCTTGCCGTCACCCCAAAACTGTTGCACGGACAAGTGCGTCCTTTTTGAATAACTCGAGATTTTTCTTTTCTTGGTCGAGTCAATGTTTGTACAATATAAATAATGGGGACTGCAACCGGAATCGATTTGTCGGCGAACCCCACTTTAAACACTGTATAAATAATCCGCGATTATTTTCAAGTCTGGCTGTCAGTCAACAAACGGGAGTTTTCACGTGCAAAGTTGGTTTTGATTTCGTATTAGTACATCAGAGTGGTTCTAACCTTTGATTTCTAGTTGGCCCTTAACAAGATTTTATTTGTGTGTATATGAGGGTATGTTAATACCATAATTTTGAAACAGATATTCTTCAAAACATGGAATGCAATTGCTATCAGTGTTGGTCAATTTAACTCCATGACAGCAAATTCCGCAACCTCGTGACCAGGGTCACAGTCCTTCACTTATATGCAATGGTAAATCTAATCTTAAACACAAACACCAAGAGGGTTAAGTACCCGTCTGAAAAAAAGGATGAGTCTTTCACGCTAAATTTCATCGCCTTTCATCTAATTTAATGATTATTCATATGTAACAGATGTTTTAACATTATTGCCTCAGCCACGTGTTATAAATGGTCCATCATGCTCGGAATCATTTATCAATATTGTCATTACACCCCACTATTCCTATGAAGAATAAATATGACCAAGGTTGATAATGCTGGTTTATCTCATGCTGGGAATCATTGACTCAAGTTCATCGCGCATAAAGACTCATCGGAAATACTTGGCTGACTTTGCCATAGCGAGAAAGTCAAGACTGGTCAACGAGGAGGCCATTTGCCATTCGTAGCGGGGAGTCGAGGACCTTTACCACCGAACGCATTTTAGAGCCATTTCGGATGCATTTCCGACAGCCCCATAACTCCGCTGCTTTTGCAATCGCCAACAGCGTTGGAATCGCCGAGAGGATTTGAAATATCCTACAAGTCTTTTATATTCGTGCCACTTCTGACTTTGAAAAATAAAGTCATCGATGTGTTTTTGCTTTCATTTTGTTTGCCTGCATTAAGCTTATTAAGCTTTGTTTGGGTCAACCACACCGAGATATCTCCATTTAACTATGTCATAAAGGCCTAAATCGTATCTTCGCAAGCTGCTGTTCGCCAAGGCAAACCTTAACTTCGTGAAAGGACATCATTATTTAAAAATGTAACCAACCTTGCCGACATCACTGCAAAACCCAAATATGTGACTGAAAAATGTGCACACGAAAACCTCAATGAGTCTTCATGAAGTTGTTGTCGACGCTGTAGAAATCCAAGTTTAAGATTCTTGTTGATGACAAGGTCTGTGGTTTGCATATCTGCGGCTGCATTGCCTGATCGTGCAGTTGTATACGGCTTAAGATCTGCATTAATGGTTGTGCCCTTGACAAACATAATAGCTGAACCAGGTTTCGTGTATTCATCACTGTATCTGGCAAGTTCATGAATCTTCTTAATAATGCCAACGATGTCGAGAATCGCTTCGATTTCCTTTCTGTCGATGGTATAACTTGCGCTTTTGAAGAGTGCCATAATACGATGATCCAAGTCAGGCATCATAAGGAAACCGTTACTGTCGTCCTGTATAAGATTTTCCTGAACTTCCAACAAAATCCCACACAGAAGAGAAAAAAACACACACACACACACACAAAAAGAAGTGCCCTCCGCTTGTACTTCTCTTTTGATTGACCTTAGTCCATATCCAGGTATGAATAATACTGAAAATCTCGTTTGCTTCGACCTACTATCACTGGCGCGTCAGTGTGCAACGCAGGATCTGATGTATTTTATAATTCTGCATCATGTGTTTTGTCTAAAACTTTCTGCGGCCCATCCACAACTGTAATCCGGTTTCTGTTGTTAAATTTGCAGTCGTTACATCAACTATTCGTTGTTGAGCAGCGTCATTGATGACAGTACTGGATGGTACAGGCATTGTCACTGTCGATGGAGGTGAAACTACCTTTGGTGGCGCATGTGTCATTAATTATCATAGTCGATCTCGAATCGACTGAATCACTTCAGTTCCGGATTTTTCAATCGATCTGCAGCAATGACTTTGATGTTATCAATGATTCGGACTGCACCTTGTTTAGCTATCAGCACACCAAGCGAAGGCAAGGCTGCGAAAACCTTTTGTGTCCATGTAAAGAATCCACTGATAACATCGCCAAGATCAGTTAAGTAGTGTCATATAAATGGGTTTTCACGCGATTACAACACGCACAGGTACTACATGTCCATATACAACTATCAATTTGTCCAAAATCAAGTTGATTTTCTACTTGACCTGAATTATTGATTTTTTAAAATATTTTTGGAAATTTTATTCTGTCAACAATACATAGCTAAAATATTCTCTATGTGTATGGGTTTATTATCATGATCATTATTAATACAAGTAAATATGTTTATTTGTGTCTGGGTCTAGCTTCTTGGGATTCCCCTACAATTTATCTAGTGTACCTGACATTGTCCAGGTTATATATTATAGTTTTAGAAACAAACTTTCTAATCATAACAAACATTTTTTTTTTTTTTTGGCAATCATTAAGAACTTTCTTGTCACTGGAAAGAGTATTGTTAAATTTTGCAAAGCTTGTTGCTTTTAACTCTTTTCTGTTACTTATTGTAAAAGCATAGACCCGTAACAGAAACATTGGGGGCTCGTCCTTCGGATACGAATTTCTTTAAAATATTTCAAAAACTTTGTTTGTGAAATTTAAATTCACCTTGTTTTGGAATTTACTAAGCCCGGGTATAATTTCACATTTGAGAAATTTATAGTGAAACCAACAAGCTTTTAAAATATCATCTAAAGTAGAAAACATTAGTTTGAATCCTACCCAGGAGTGGTTAGTAATTTTGAACATGGAGTGTTAAGACAGGTTCAGTTTCAGGTAAAAATGACACAAATCCAAAGTGAGAATGAAGAGGGAGAAAGACAATTGCAGAAAGAAAAAGAAGATAACGCTAATTTAAATGCAAATGCAAAGGGAAAAAGAAGAAAGGGAATTTCAAATTAGATGAAAAGAATTAGAACTGGCAAGTAAACTGCAACACCTCACTTTACATACAAATTCAAGTTTTGATGTTATCAGAAATACCAACTTAATATCCGATTTTCAGGAAAAAGAAATAGATCAATATTTTGTTCATTTTGAGACAATTGCTGAAATTTTGAAATCGCCAATACAGCAGTGGACTTTATTATTACTAATTGTACTTACTGGCAAAGCTCGTGATATTTACATTTCACTGTCACTACAGCAGAGTGCTGATTATGATGTGGTTAAGGGATATATCTTGACGAGTTATGAGTTGGTACTCGAGGCATATCGGCAAGAGTTTAGGAATAGTAGAAAATCAAATTACCAGACCTATATCGAACATGCATGGGAAAAAGTATGAAAACTTGATAGGTGGTGCTCTTCTCAAAAGGTTAATAAAAATTACGAAAATCTCTGACAACACATATTAGTTGAAGAGTTCAAGAACTGCGTCAACAGTGACGGTAAAACTAATCTTGATGAATATTAGGTCCAAACTTTAGAAAATGTTGCTCGTACAGCTGATGAGTATTCCATAGTTCATAAAGTTTCTTTTCTCAGTAAGTCTTATACTCAGCAGTCTTCTGGTAAACTACTATTTCAGTCAAATATGAGCACTTCCAAATTTCAAATTGGCACAACCTTTAGAAATCAAGTTTCTGATCAGACTGATCAGAAGTCTTTATCTCTTCCTACGTGTACCTATTGCAAGAAGAAAGGACACATTATTCTTGATTGCATCAAATTGAAAAATAAGCAACAGAATCAAGACAGACCTATTCCAAATTCTCTTATTTCTAAGAGGACAAGGTCACGGTCATATATTTATTGAAAGTAATACATTTGGTGGGTCAAACAAACCCCAGTCTGACATTATTATGGAGAATTATAAACCATTCATGTCGAAGGGTTCTATATCATTCAGGACTGATAAAGCCAATCTTATCCCTATTAAAATTTTAAGGGACACAGGAGTTTTTCAGTGTCTTTTATTATCAGGTACTTTGCCTCTTCTGAGAAGTCATCTTCTAATGAGAGTGTTCTTATTCAAGGAGTTGAGGGGGGTTTTGTTAATGTTCCTCTCCGTTGTGTAAATATGTCACCAGACTTAGTCTCAGGATCCGTGACAGTCGGAACAGCGTATTCTTTGGAAATAGAGGGTATTCATTTATTACTAGGCAATGACCTAGCTGAAAATAAGGTTGTGGTTAATCCACTTGTGACTGACAAGCCTTGTTTAGATCAGAAAGTCGATCCTATTGAAAAAGAAATCCCTGATTTATACCCAGCTTGTGCAGTTACAAGAGCTATGGCAAAGATAGCTCTTGAGAATGATGTTGATCAGGAATTTGTTCCTTTAGCTGACATATGCATTGATCAGTCTTTGATGAGGTCACTTTTACTTGTTCTGATCTAACCAGTTGACCAGATATCCTCTTTTAAATACTCATTCTCTTTATTCTAATCAGGGTGACAAAAATAATCGCTTCTCGTCGAACTGGAAAAAGATCCTGATATCTCCATTTTGTTTTAGAGGGCTATTGGCGAATCTGAATCCAAAGAAGTACCTGTTTGTTATTCTGTTTAAAATGGAGAAAATGGAGACCACCTGACTTACCTGCTGGTGACAAGTGGTTGGTGAACTAATGTAGTTCCAAAATCGTACAGACAGGAAATTCTTAAATTCTTAGTTTGGCCCATGAAACTCCCTTGGATGGTCATTTAGGGATCAATAATACTTATTACAAGATATTGAATCACCTTTTTTGGCATACAATTAAATGTCATGGTTGTAAATACTATAGAGCTTGTCACACTTGTCAAATGGTAGCAAAACCCCAATCAAAAGTTACCTAAGGCTCATCTACATCCTATCCCTGCATTTGACGAACCATTTAGCAGAATAATGATAGATCGTGTCGGTCCCCTATCTAGGACCAAGTCATGCAACCAATACCTGCTGACTATAATGTGTGCGTCTACAAGATTCCCAAAGGAAATTCCTTTCAAGAATATTAAAACTACAACAATAGTAAAAGCTTTGAAAAAGTTTTTTTTTTTTTTAGTTTTTTTTTTTTATAGTTTTTTTTTACTCAGTTTGGCCTTCCCAAATTTCTAATCTGATCAAGGGTCAAATTTTACGCCTGGAATTTTCCAGCAAGTTATGCATGAATTATGTATCCAACAATTCAAATCTTCTGCCTATCACCCTGAAAGTCAAAGAGCTTTAGAAAGATTTCACCAAATTTTGAAAATTATGATTCGGTCATACTGTTTTGATACTGGAAAAGATTGGGAGGAAGGTGTTCATTTACAGTTGTTTGCTGTTAGGGAACCAGTTCAAGAATCTTAAGGATTCAGTCCCTTTGAACTAGTTTTTGGACACTGTGCGTGGACCAATGAAGTTGTTAAAAGAGACACTTCTTTGTAATGAAGATACAGAAATTAATCTTCTCGATTATGTTTCCAATTTTAAATACAAGCTGTCAAAGGTTTGTCAAGTTGCGAGACTAATATAGTCTACTCATTGGAAAATGAAATTAAGGTATGACGAAAATACAAAGGAAAGGAGTTTTCAGCCTGGCTATCTTGCCCATACCACGAAATCCTCTTCATCTAAGTACTATGGTCCTTACAAAGTTGAAAAGAAAGCAAGTGATTTAAATTATATCATCAATACTCCTGAGAGGCGAAAACAAACACAACTTTGTCATATAAATATGTTAAAGGAGAATGTTGAGAGAGATAGTCAGGTTAATCATGCAGTCAGTTTAGTTGTACCTGTTCCTCACAGCGAGGATTTAAGTGATGGAATATAATTGGGCTGAAGTGACTTTGGAGTAATCATTCTTCAGAATTCAGAAATAATGAATCTTCTGGACCAGAAACATTTGCTTTTGCATAAACAAGAAAAGAATGAACTAAAACAGCTATTACTTGAATATAAGCACTAGTTTCAAGATGTTCCAACACAAATAAAATCTACCATGACCTTGAAATTCTAGATTCCACAACTGAAACAGCATCCGTACAGGATGAACCTTCGCAAACAGGATCGTTTGAAAAACGAAATTCAGTAATCGCTGGAAAATGATTTATAGAACCAAGTAAAAGTGCCTGGAGATACTTGTACCGAAACCAGATAATACTTTCCACAGACTATAGAAAGGTGAACAGTGTGACAAAAACAGATTAATTTCCATTGCCAAGAATCGATGACTGCATTGACAAAATTGGAAATGCAAAGTATGTCACCAAATTGACCTTCTCAAAGGATTTTGGCAAATTCCATTGACAGAATGGGGAAAGGAAATTTTAGCATTCCTGACTGCAGATGGAATTTATCAAAATAAAGTGATGTCCTTTGGGATGAAAGGTTCACCTAATACATTTTAATGTTTACTGAACATGATTACATCTGGTCTGGATAATTACGATGCATACATCAATGATGACATCATCTACAACGGCAACTGGAAAAATCACTTACAGACATTTCGGAAATTCTTTGACAGATTCACTGATGCAAATTTGACAATTAATTTATATAAAAGTGAGTTTTGTCGTGCTTGTGTTACATTTCTAGGATATATCGTGGGACATGGACATGTTAAACCTTTAGATGCTATGTATGTTAATTTTTTTTATCAGAGATGTATTTGACTAATATTAAAATGAAAGCTTTATTGCATAAAGCTTTCTTTTTCTTTATGAGGGGAAGTGTTATATTTAATTGCATGGTTTGTTTGTTAGTTTTTTAAATTTTGTTCTAAAAGTTCAGTTTGCTGTTGTAATTTAACACTATGTTGGAATTAACCTTGTCCAAAATCGAGTTGATTTTTTACTTGACCTGAATTGTTGATTTTTTAAAATTTTATTCTGTAAACAACTAATACATACCTGAAATATTCTCATTGTGTATGGCTGTAATATCAAGATAAATATTAATAGAAGTAAACATGTTTATTTGTGTCTGAGTCTAGGTTATTGGGATTCCCCTAAATTTTACCTGGTGTAGGTGACATTGTCTAGGTTATATAATATAATTTTAGTAACATACTTTCTGATAATAGCTACATTAGGTTATTTTTTTTGGGGGGGAGTATTGTTGTTTTTTTTAGAAATTGTTGTAACCTGAGGTCAAGTAGAGGACTATATATTCTTGACTGGAAAGATTATTCCTTCATGCTTAAGATCTAGCAGAAGCAATTTGTATTATTGTTGGGAGCAGTAGATCATTTGGGCTGGAACTTATTTCTTCAAATTATTCAATTTAAGTGATTTTTCTTTGGAAATACAAAAGTGCTCTGATAACATTCTTGGACAGATACTTTCGCTGAGATTTATAGTGAATTCAAACCAAAAATTATATTACTGTATTTCAACAAAGGACCTGACACGTCAGCATTATACAGGTCATTACAGACACATCAACACTTCAGCATTGGACTTAATTTGGATTTATACTAAAGTTTATTCAGAACTTTAAGTTATTAGGACTTGTGTATGTAGTTCTAGGATTAATTTGGGATTTAATTCGCAATACTGTAAGTACTTGTTTTCCATTTTTACTTAGTATTCTAGGGAAAGCAATTATTTGTTAATTTTACAAAGTCTTTTGCTTTTCACTGTTTTCTGTTATTTATTTTAAGAGCATTGACTCAGAACAGTGGGGAACGTCTGGCCACGTATGCAAATGCAGATTTTTTATAAAAGTTGCCTGAGGTGATGTTGCTGCTACGTTAACAAAGCTACATGGAACATAAATGTACATCGTTGGCATTGGATACAATTATTGAGGGAACAGAACATGACTGTATATATTACTTGGTTCTAATAACCAACCAAAGTTTGAAGAAACACCTATAAATTCTGATGATGATGCATATTACTGACATGACCTCTGAATCCATGTACAGCATCCGTATACTGTCATCATATTGTGGCTTTATTGAGTCAAAATAATAAAAAGAAGACATCAGGAGCTTATACAAGTCTAACACAGACGTGCCAACAATGATTAACTACATCAGCTTTAGTTTTGACTTTTTATTATGTATGACACTGAGTGCAACATCAAAGATTTTCTGTGACTTGAACATGGGGTCAGCAATAAGCCAAGGAAGTTTGTCTTCTTCGCTATTATGAACAAGGTCAACATGAATCCATTTCCTACCAATCTCCGTCGTCTTTTATCGAGCACGGTCTTGTTCATGAGTTTACAGAAGTATTTTTCAAACTTTTTGGTGGTCTTAGTCTGAAGATTAGTATTCATTTGTATATACAGTGACATCCAGTTGCACTGAAAACCTCTGAGCACAGGATTTGCATAAATGCATTCGCATATAGCTAAAGATTATGCATGTGGACTATGTCGAGCTTCTTCTGCAGATGTGGCACAAGTTAGTACATTCCAGATATTTGTGGCCAGTATCACTTGTAATCCCTCACTGATACAGGGACAACCAATCTCGCAGCAATGACAGCGTTTCCAGTGCTAGCAGGTAGTCATTGTGAGTTTCATGAATTTCATCCAGGTACTCCAGGTCGACTTCATTAAAGTACCCAATATCGCTGTTACTGCCATATATTTCCATGTCAATGTTAAAGGGATTGACCCATTTAAAAAAAAGGTACGGGCTGCATCATTGCTCATCATACAAATTGTTGGTGTCAGGATACATAACTGTTTGGGACAGCAGAATCATATCAGTGAGATGTTGGTTCTTGCACAGCAGTGTCTTGCTACAGATATCTTGCCATGGATTCCTCTTTCTGCTGGTCGACGTCTGTCAACAACTCCAGCTTGACGTGGATTTTATGTAACAAAGTATCCTATGCCATTCAGGAAGATGAGAAATAGTGAAATGGATCCAACTTATATACTTATACACCAACATGGCTGTGTCTCATAAGGTCTCAAAAATATTTGCAAACAGAAGCACATCTGTTATCAAATAAACATCATGTAGTCAACCATCTTTTTACACACAGTCTTACATCATACGATTTTCGCATGTGTGTAGCCATTGGGACAGAGACAAATAACAGGGACTTATGGGCAGCAACTGTTTCTCAGCAAACACCTGCTCATGCATTCAGATGTGTACACTCCTTTTCTACTTATCAGCTTCAACTTGTCAGGGTTAGTGGTACCATAACGACTGGTGATTTTAAATCAATTGTTTCCGTCTGCTGCCAGGTGGCTCACGAATTTGTTTAGGGAGTGTTTAGAAACTGCAGTTAATCAATGAACTGCAGAAGTCGAAGCCTAAACGTCATGTGCTTTTTCATATTATTGGGGATAACACTTATTGGCTGCTTTGATGCTGTGGCAACTCATTGCATTATCAATTGTGCATCATACCCATACAGGTCATGAAGCACCATTGAGATTGTTGTTTTCTTTGGATACATTTTGAACTGTAAAGTACATATGCTGTGTGTGACTCCTCTCTATACACCAGTGATGTGGCAGTGGTCGTGTACGTTGTTTTGTTCTTGGAGCTAAAAGCACCATCACATGTCTGCAAAAACTCACAAATGTTCTCCTTAGACATCATCATATCTGCAAATGAGTAAAGCTGTTGCTCAATCCACTCTGCTGTAATCTTGAGTGATTTAATAAATACCTCAACTTAGTCCTGGCTAAGATATAACATTGGTGGCTTAGTCACTCCATCACATCTCAGTGCAAAATCAGAATAAAACTTGTTCAGCAACTTGTGTTGTATATATCTGGTTGATAGAAAGTGAAGCATTCACAAGAGTATTCAAAAGAAGGTAAGCGTAAATTGTATATCTAATATTCTTCTTTCATTCTACCACTGGATATTTCAGAATGCTTTTGCCAGGTTCTGGCATAATTGTATGCTGCAGATTTTCACTTATTCCGCTACAGTAATGGTCATCATTATCAACCAGCTTTTAGGTCGCGAATAAATGCAGGCAATGTTTGAGTTGGAAAGTTTTTGCCTTCATATTTACTATTGCAGTATAACAAACTGAACAGATTTTGTATCCATGGAATATTGGTATTGCACTTACTGAACATGCAACAACAACAAATCAGTCATGGTCCGCACATTAATTTTTGTTTCCTACATGTGGGGATAGTTCAATCACATAAAAACCTTTATTCCAAACATATACATCAACAGCTTCATGGGGGTGGGGGTGTTAAGTTCTTCCAACTTGGTAAGTTTTTGGGAACCTGTACAGAAAATTCTACGTTACCAAGCTTGTGTTGGCACAGGTACTATCAGTTTCATTATCATGTGGAGGATCAATTGTCCTTGTTTATTTTTTTACACTGATCATTGCTCAATACGGAACATACTGCGCATCTATCCACAGTCCATCCTGATCCTTTGATGGTGTATTTTCTTAATGTCTTGAGAATCTTTGCAAAACTTTGTCAATTTCCTCATTAATGGTCTGAGTGTCTTTGCAGTTCTGGATTACATGAGCACCACTATGTATCTACGGGATTGTTATTTTAAACACATCATCATTGTCACATTTAAGCAGCTTAATCAAATTCACATTGTGAGTAATCTCCATCTTAATCAGTGAGGTGCGCTCTAGTGTCTATGCAATTCCTGTATGCATCTTTGAAAGAAATTTCACAGCGCTTTACCTGGCTCATCTTCAATTGGCATAATTGCCTGTTAATATTTTAAATCACCACAATGTTTATGTAACTCAAATTGAGTCACTACCAGTTGTTGTGGTTTTGTGACAGCATCAGTGGCAATGGTATATGCTATACAGTGTTGACCGTCTTCTTCATCTCCACCCAACTGTGCTATTTCGGCCCGCTTGGACCATGCAGGAATTAGGAGTGAAACGATACACCTGTGCCACGTATCGATATGATTGATGATATACAGCCTGCGATACGATACACTTGATGTTCTTTCCATCTTTGAAAGGTAGGTGGTGCCCCTTTATACATGTTGACATACTGGTTGTATTTCCAGTATGCAGATTACAGCTAAAGATATAGTTATCATATATTTATATGCAATTCTCATCGATGATAAGAAATCCAAAAATACTTTCAAACAGACTACTTGTTGATTGTCAGTGAGTTTTATTCAACGTTTTAAGCTATTTAATGGTGGCTCCATTTAACTCACTTTAGCCACCATGCCCTTTGTTTTGTACTGCATGAATGCTTTGAAAACATCTTATTACCAATTTCAGGTCTAACTTAAACTTGGAAGACATTACTGTTATCTTCAAAACAAGAAATAAAGCAATTTCGTCGTGAAAAGAAAATCTCATCTAGAACAAACCCGGGCATGGGAATGAGGATGAATAGCAACAAAATCTATCACACTGCACTTTCTACATATGCAAAAGACTGCTGTGGCCACAGGTACTTGCATTTGTTAGTGAAGAAGGAAAACTACTGACAACAGCCAGACCTATTCTATAATTTTTTTAATTTTTTTACACAAGGTGATAAACTTGAGCTGTTTGAAATCTGCCCCGTTGCTGATTCTGTGGTAATTTTATTTATTCCATCAGCACCTATATTCACGGTTTAAATATCTCTGCATAACAAGAGAAATTCCAAATTTGGTCCCCATGTACAATTCAAGGAGAGATACTGCCAGGATTTTATCTCAAGGGAGACTTCACCCTTTGTCACCGAAAGAAAGGGACAGTAGAAAAGAAGGAGGGGGAGGAGGAAACAGTCATGGTTCAATATTTACCTAACACTTCAATACTCCACTTTTTTTAGAGCTCTACTGAAATCAAAATCTTTAGAAAAAAGTCACCTCTAGTTCTATAAGTATTAATCTGTTAATTATTTCTGAGCATACTCTATTCCTTATCTGTGTATGAATATTTTTCTGTGCTTCCTTCTGAAAGGGGGTGTGTGTGTGATTTGGATTTTTTAACGTAGCTTTAAAATTTTTTCCAGTCATATCGCTACGATATCTGCAGTGTGGCAGTTTATAGTGATGTCGAGCACTGGGGCACCATGTGCAGACATCTAGCATGATGTCCCACCCAGTCACATTATCCTGACACCAGGCCGACCAGCCCTAACACTGACCTCTTCATGCTGAGCGCCAAGTGAGGCAGCTGTTAGTAAATGGCATATGTATAGCCGGCTTTGTTAGCTTGAAGATGCTGGGGAACTGATCTTTGTGACATGTTTTTAGAATTTTCCAGAGCTCACAGATATTATATCTTGGATACATCTGCTCCAAAATAGATATTTTCACGAACACATACTCTTGAATCAGTAGTTTACTGACTACTATGCCAGATTTTTTTATCTGTTGCATAATGCTGTATTAGAGTTTTTAGTCAACCAATGCCATAGTCTGCTTGTGCAGACAGAAGTATTCAAAATAAATATTGTTCCTTCTTAATTTCATTTTTTTCTTCCTTACTTATTCAGTTTATCATAACCCTGATATGGATATATGGTTTTGTAGCAAATGATTCGCAGGGCTCAATTGATTGATAAAAAAATGAAAACTGCATTCTACTTTTAAATTGTATTTTAATTAGATTCAGTATTCTACCCTCTCTATATTTAATTTTGAAATACCGCTGAAAGGGAGACTGACCCTCATGCCCTCTATTTTTTTTGTCCATCCAACATGTACATCTGACTCAGATTTAACACCATTTTCGGGCTCAAAATCACTCACTGGTAGCTCCATTAACAATTTCCCAGCTCCAATATTCCAATATACTTCATAACTTTAAAACTGTCATCATCACCATCACCAGCCAGTAATTGGCGAACAAAAATGTAATGAACCACGCCAGGAACCAGACATTTTGGGTTTTCTAGATGGCACGCATTTTATACACGCATTTGTAAAACTTCCTTTATGGAGGATTCAAACTACGCCATAACACTTATTCCAGGGCACAAAATGCCAATCAGATTTAGTTTAACAACCATTTTTGTCATGCCTGAAGACCCCAGATGTGTAAACATTTGCCTACACGAAAAACAGATGTCGCAACAAGAACAGTTAAATAAAAATGGTATACTCCGTCAAGCACATTTTCATATGCGGAACCTTCAACTAATTTGTGGGAGTTCTCACGCATCACCGTTCTCCAAATGTGCGAATTCGTACATATTTTGCACGATTCACGCAATCGCAAATCCTGACAGCATCTCTGTTTAAGTACTTTATATACCAATGACTTTAAAGCAAAATTTCTCTGTTGATTTGCTAGTACTTCCTGTATGTAATGCAGGGAATAAGCTACACTGATTGCTAGTTATTATTTATCCTCGACCAGAACAAGCAGTAACCACCAATATGACTCGAATGTAACATATTTCACTGTGTGATACACCGGAGGTGTAAGTAGTAAAAGTAATATGAGGTTTCTATTTCAGAGACCCCCTACCCCCAAAACGTTATGCGTTAGCATTTTTGTCAGCAGCCTTTTTTAGCTTAAAATGATGACTTTCATATTTCTGACAAAAATATGTTTTGTTTGGGGTAGGGGTGTCTCTGAGATAGAAACAACTCAATTACTTATACTACTATTACACTCTAGAAATTATTTTTTTTATAGTTTTAGACAAAATTTATATTAAACAATAAAATATTATATATAATGTCCTTCTGTCATTGAAACCCGACATGTTGGATTTGATCTGACAAAGAGATTTTGTAAGAGATTTAATTCCATCAAATCAGCCTCAGGTTATACTGGTATAAAACTTAAAATAATAAGCGATTGTATTAAAAAAGTTGGATATCATATATCGCCAAAATATGGATCAGTTTGGTTATTCGCGACTGAAAATGATGTGAGAATAACAGGTTGGGCAGATGATGTGATGACATTTATTGACAATATGGTTGATATTTTATTTGATAACGATATTTCTAAAGCTATAAAAATTAAACATCTACTGTTGTAACCCATATTTTATTATAATCTTTTTCATACCTGCTAACTCCCATTGGCAGAATATCTGTTAATATACTGTCAATGATACGAAACTCGCGTATTAAATAATCCATATCATATTTTATACCACGCAAATAAGATCGTATCTGATCAAGTAATTTTTTATAGGTGATACTTGCTGTTTTGCAAGCATTTTTTTTTAGTCGCAAGACGAGGTTCAATTTTTTTTCCACGCTGTTGCAAGAGAAACACCGACACCAGATATTATTAACAAAAACGGATTTAATGATGCGCCACTTGAAATTATACCAAAGCTAGTCATTAACAACGATAAATATGATATCACTCGGAGTATTTTGGTATAGTATTTGTAACATTTTGTTTACGCACCAAAGTTTTTTATGATAATATCTGTAATATTGTATTAGAGCGTCCACATCTTGTTTTGGAATGTTTTCTGAAATAAGATTAAAATCATCTATATTTTTTTTCATTATATAATATTTGTTTACATATTTTATACAATAGTGCCAGTCTCTGGGTTTGATTTATTATAATTAACTTAATTGTGGTGTTTCAGCTACGAATTCCAGACACCACCAGTAGGGCGTTTCGGTTATTTTTTTATCAGCTACCAGCATAAACGTTTCTTCAGTATCTTTATTTAACACTACTGATACAGTTCCAGAAAAAACATCGCTTGAATGACGCCATAGATATGTGGTAAATATACTAAATTTTTCACTGCTAAATATGGACAACCTATATACACCAGTGACTTCCGCGGTATGTTTGATAGTGTTATTTTGCTGTGTCCATATTGCTGATCCTGATGCTACTGTGTATACCACATTGATGATCTGCTTGTGAGGACTTTTAGTAAGTAACTCTGTTACTAGATTAGTTTTTTCGATGATATTAGTAATTCCGTTAATGATATCGTTTAGTTTTATGTTAATGTCAGCAAGTTTAATAAGTTACAACCGCTGGACTTCCAAAAAATTCATTAATAGATTTGTTTATATTTCTACGAAAATTCAGGAACGTTTGTATGTGATCAGAAAAATTATTATTTAGTGTAGTTATTCCATCGTTGATTGTTGTTATTGCTGTTACTTGATCGCTAGCTATCTTAATGTTGCTATCGTCGACGTATTTCTTTGTTGCTGTGTCAAAATCTGTTTCTGGTGTTCTGAGATTATTAATACCATTATTGTTCATGTTGAGGAATGCGCACATTATACCACCACGCACTAACATATACTTAGATCCTTGATCGTCGACGTATTTTTTTGTTGCTGCGTCTGAATCTGCAGTTGAGTCTCCAAGGTATGTAATTTGTTTTCCCGACATGATAATATTACCTGTAACTGTCCCACCTATTTTATCAAGTTTGTTATCATCAACATACTTTAACTGCAAATATCTTACCGCTTGAGTTTGATTTAAGTTTGCTGGTGGATAACTGGTCTCTAAATTTATAATTTTTTTTCCTGACATATCTAAGTTACCGCTTAAAGTTCCACTAGATTTATCTAGTTTATTATTGTCGACTAATTTAAGTTGTGCATAACTAACGGCTTGTGTATTAACAACATTTATTGGTGGATAATCTGTTTCTAACTCTAATACTCGTTGATTTGACATAAACAAGTTTCCCGTCATTATGTCGCCGGATTTTTTTTAGATAGCCTGATAAATCAACCTTGCCGTCTGTTGTACTTTCAGCTGATGAATCTCCTACTAATGTTCCAAATTTTGAACAAAAACTCATTATTTATTTATCGTTTGACAAAATTGTATAGCATAAAATTATATAACAATCATGGCAAAATCATCGATATTAAATTTTGATACAGAACGTTTGGTGAAACATAAACATAACAATGAACTTCCAGATTGTCATTATCTTATCGTTGGGAGAACTGGATCGGGAAAAACAAATTTACTTATGAACTTACTTTTAGGAGATAATTTTAACTACGATCGCGTTTATATTTACACGATTAACCCGCAGCAAGATAAGTACGAGCTACTTAACAATTATAATGACAAACTTCGTGATGATCTTGAGGCTGGCGAAGATTTTTTTATTATCAAACAACCAGACGAACTTGTTCCAGTTAATCAACTTGATTCGTCCGAACACAAGATAGTTGTTTTTGATGATATTCCGCTAAACAATGAAGAAATGAATAAAATCAGATCGTATTTTTCACTGTCGCGAAATAAAAAATGTAATTCTATTTATCTCGCTCAGGGTTTTTATAATGTTGATAAATTTATTAGGCGAAATACTGGTTGTTTTATATTATTTCCAGGACTTGACAATGTCGATGTCATAAATATCGCGAACGAGCAATGTGGTGATGTAACAAAAGATAAATTTATTGAACTATATCATCAAGCAACGGCAAATAATATGACTTTTTTTTGTTTGATAAATTAACAAATGATATGAGTAAAATGTTTCGATGTTGTATTGAAAAATATCTACAGTACTTTTTATACAAAATAGTATATAATTAATGGAAAGACAAGCAAAGTACAGAAAACATATAGAAAATCTAAAAAGCTTGCGCAATCTCAAGCAAAATTTAAGCAGCAAGTACAAGAAGCACGACGTGGCCAAGTGGTTGCAGCAGAAACAACAGCCGCCGTTCTCAAACCAGTTACTGAAGCTTTACTTGGAAAACAACCTGAAAGTAGGCCACTATCAGAAGAAGAACTTAAGCGACTACAAGAAAAAGGTTTACTCGGACTAGTTAAAGAACAACAAGAAGCAGCTGCTGGAAGAATTATTGCTAGATCTGATGCGGAGAAAAAAGATTAGCTGAGGCACTTACAGCGCATATAGCTAATCCTGCTGCAAGACAAACTGAACTAAGAAGGTTGTTGAACAATCCACTGGAACTTCAACGAAGATTAGCAGAAGAAGCAGTAGTTGGACCGATTGAGAGAAGGTTAGAACAAAAAGAAGAACTTAGAAGAAAGAGAGAGAGAAAGTTAGAACAAGAAGAAGAAGAACTTAGAAGAGAGAGAGAAGAAGAAAAAGCTAAAAAAGAAGCATGGAAAAAAGAACATGGATTAGATGTTCAAGAAAAAGAAAGATTTGACACTAATTTAGAAAATATAAATAGCGAAATAACAGACAATGAGTATAAAAATTTTGATGAAAAATATGGTTTTAAAAAAGTGAGAGTACGAGATGTTAAAAAAGCTGATTACAAATCTGAAGAAAAAATTAAAGGGCTAGAAAAAATAAAAGAAGAAAGTAAGATGCATCTTAACGATGTAAAACTAGAAAATGAAAACTACCACAGCAGTATTGACAGATATCGACATTGGATTATTGCTGATCTTTATATCAAAGTTATTAGTGGAATAAAAGAAAACCGATACAAAAATACTAACAATAATTTAAGTACCGAGGCAAAATATCTAGATGAAGAACGTATGAAAGCTGATAAAGTTGTTCCAAGGGATATGGATCCTATTGAAAGACAAACTGAATTAAGTCGATTGGTTGATGATTATAAAGAACTTGATAGAAGGTTAGCTGGAAAAAAAGGAACTGGAGTTAGAATATTTGCATCAGTTACTGAAATGATTGGCAGATTAATGCTATTGATATCATCAAAAGAAGCTGGAAATGTTGGTGCTGAAATTGACAATGAAATTATTGACATACTTGATAATTTGAGATCGGAAAATTTATTAACATCTGACGAATATGAAACTTTACACCTTGATTTGATATAAATCAAGGCGATTTGATATCAGATCAAGGCGACGTAATCGCGGCGATTTAATTTTATAAAAATATAATAATAAATGTCAGCAACATTATTACTAGACTCAAGTCAATCTGATAAAGATAGCGCAAATTTTTCAGTAAAGTATATTCCACCAATAGAACTAGATCGTGAAAAACAATATGAAATTGGACTTATTTCATGCACTTGTTGGCACGCTATGGCTAATGTAAAAACTGGAGTAAATGACTTAATTTCATTCACTGTTCCCAATACAGATCCAAATATTCCACTGCATATGATACCTGTATGGGTTAAAATTCCACAAGGAGCCTACAACATAACTGATCTAAATAAAGCAATAAAAGATCTTATAACAAAAAATGGAGGTAACGCTGATAATTTTGAGCTTGCACCAAATTATAATACGTTACGCGCTAGAATGACAATAAAAAATATGATGGTAAATCTTTTTTTCAGAGGAGGTATTTCACAACTGATAGGATTTAAAGGTGGTGAATATAATAATGATTATAAAGAAGATATACCTATTACATATGATGGTGATTATCCAGTAAATATAACTGATGTAAACACAATATTGGTAAATTGCTCTATTGCATCTGGTTCTTATTCAGCTAAAGGCAGCAAAGGACAAACGATATACAGTTTTTCACCGGACGTTCCACCTGGTTATCTTATGCAAATTATTCCGCGTCATATTATTTATTATCCGCTAAATATTGAAAGCCAAATAACAAAGGTAAATATGCAGTTGACAGATCAGTCTGGAAGACAGTTAGATTTTAATAATGAAGTTGTTACTTATTATTTACACCTACGCAAGCAATAGTAAACATATTTTCTGAAAGATTTGTCAACAAAATTATACAACCTCAGATATAATGAAACAGAAAAAAGTTTATAGAAGAAAAATAGTAGGAGGATTTTTAGGAAATATATTTGCTAAAATTATAAAACATATTCCAGGAATAGCTCATAAAGTTGCACCAATTGCACTTGACGCATCAAAAGCTTTTGCAACTGGAGCTGCATCTGCTGCTGGAACTGCTGTGGGGCATAAAATAGCTGATAAAATAAAAGGCGATCCAAAACGTGGTATACCGACAATCAAACAAGCTATTTCAGAAATCGCTCCAACAAAAGAAACTCAACGCGCAATGATAACAACAACAAAAAAACTTTTATCGCCACGAGGAGAACAAATTATACAAAAATTAATATCTAAAATAACAGCGCCGCAATAATTTTGTATAACCTAATAAATAAAAAAAATGTCTGTAAAAAATTATCTCGATTTAGCAGAAATTTATGACACGGACGGCACAGCAACAGAATTCGAATACGTTGAATATCTTGATGAAAATTCTAACGAACCTAATAAGGCTGGCCAAAGAACATTTAATACTCGAGACGAGGACGTATTTCTACTGCCTCATAAAGCAATGTTGGAAGTTCGTGGCCAGATTATGACGGTGGCTGTTCCACCTGCCGCAGTTGCAGCTAACACAGAAGTAGCTCTTATAAATGACGGTTGGTGTTTATTTAAAAGTGCTAAATATCAGCTGGCCAATCAAACTGTCGAAGATATTTCAAATCACTTACAAGTTGCAAGTACAATCTTAAATATTATTTCATTTTCAGACGATTACTCCAGATCAACTGCAACTAATATGATGTGGTTTAAAGATACTGGAATTGGAAATGCAACATCTAGAGAATTCATTCCAAGAGTAGCAGTTGCAGTTGGAGCTAATGCTGATGGAAGTGCTGCAAATGTTAGAGATTTTCTCATTGCTAATGCTGCTGCGCTGGGTATAGCCGCACCAGCTGCAGACGCTGGTGTAAACGCTACAAGAGTTTTACTTAATACTGCTTGTGATAATCTTGGTATAACACGACCAGATGCAGCAGCTGATGCAAATGCAATGTTAGCTATAGTTAACAATAATATAGTAGGTTTTAAAAGTGTACGTTACAATGAAGGTCATGCTAAGAGAAAGGCACTTGCAGCAGTATCACGTCAAATTACAATGATGCTGCCACTAAGTACAATATTTGGCTTTTGCAGGGACTATAATAAAGTATTTCGTGGAGTTAAACATACTCTTATTTTAGATCGATCAGAACAAAACGACTGCCTGTTTAGGTCAGGTGGAGCCGATGTACAATTTGTCATAAACAAACTTGCACTATGGATGCCAAGAATAACTCCGTCTATCACTAAAATGGCGGAATTAAATAATATGCTGGAAAAACACACAAACAGAATTTATTTTCAGCAACATAAAATGTATCAAACAGCAGTTCCGAATACCACCGACTACACATGGCGAGTCACAACGACACCAAGTGAACAAAAACCACGACAATTATTTGTTGTATTTCAGCAACAAGCTCGACGTAACAACCAACAACAAAATAATGCGATATTTGATAATGCTGATGTTAGACGAATATATGCTAGAATAAATTCAAAGCAATATCCGGAGCGAGCGATAGAATGCAATTTTGCAGATGACGCTAATATAAACATTACTAGACCGTACATGTATTTACTCGACTCAATGCAAAAATATCAAGATGTTGGAGATGGATCTCAGATATCAGTAGAGGAATTTCGTACACTTTATCCGATATTTTATTTTGATGTTAGTAAACATAGCGAGCGAGCTGTAGATAGCACAGCTGATATTGAAATTACTTGGACACTAGGAGCACTTCCAGCAGCGCCGTTAAACATGTTTGCGTTAGTGATAAGTGATAGATTTGTTACAGTTGACTCTGTCGGAGGTAAAATGTCAGTACAAGTTTAATCTGTAATCGTTATATAAGATGACAAAATATATTGTAAAAGAAATATATTTGACTGATGGTCAAGTTAAAAAATTAGCAGCTGCTGTTGCAAAGAAAAGACAAGTATCATTAAAGGTCAACCATAACGCAGCGGGTACTTTAACAAAATTAAAAAAAAAAAAAAAACAAGTAAATAAATACGATCGCAAAAAACCTTTTGTTTTAAATTTAAGTGCTGTACAAATAACTGCAATGGCAAAACATGGCGGTTTCTTCGATCCGGCACTATCTGCAATAGCTAAAACATTGCTACCTAAAATTTTGCCAGTGTTAGGTACATTAGGACTAGCAGCAGCGTCTGGAGCAGTATCTGGCGCAACGGAAAAGGCAGTTAAAGGTAGTGGTATAAAGAAAATTTTCGTATGAATATCGATGGTAACAATTTTTTAGTTTAATGTTTTCGTATGAATATCGATGGTAACAATTTTATGTGATTGATAAATATAATGCCTAAAAGAAAGACAACGACGAAAAGAAAGACAACGACGAAAAAAAGACACGACAGAGGCGAAAAGGTGGATTTATTCCAATAGCCCCGTTACTAGCGGGATTGGCAGGAAGTCTATTGCCAAATCTGTTAGGAGTAGGACGAGGACTAATGTTACCAGGAATGAGACGTTAAAACGTCTTGAGATAAAATCTGCGTTAAGTAATTTTGATATACTTGATAAACTAAAAAAAGTAAAAAATTTCAGTGGAGTTTATTCCAAAGATGAACTTATGGCGATTCCACCACAAGCGACATCGTGTGTTATAAATATACAGGATTTTAATGACGGATCTGGCACACATTGGGTAGCTGTTTATGATAACAATTATTTTGACTCGTTCCGAATTCCACCAAGTGACGCAGTAAAAAAATATATGAGCAGAATGCAAGAGACTTCGTCTCTTGCGAAGATAATAAATTATTCGTCTAATCAAATTCAACCAGTTGGAACTTCCGCTTGTGGATATTATTGCGTAATGTTCATCAAACAGATGACAAAAAATCCAGATTTTTTAAAGTTTATTTTGCAATTTGATGAAAGACCTTCTCACGCTAATGATGAGATTGCATTTAATTTTTGTAAAGCTACCTAAAGCTTGCAATTAATTTTATCTAAATTACAAATATAACAATGTCAACATATTGTCTCAAGTGTAAAACTAAAACAGAAAATAAAGACGAAAAAACAGAAAAAACAAAAAATAATAGAATAATGCTAAAAAGTATTTGTGCAATCTGTGGAAGAAAAAAAAAGTATGTTTTTACCAAAAACAAGCGGAGCGGGTTACCCTCCTGACGTTGTAAGGGAGATTATTTTAGTAGACGACTGAAACAATATTATCTGAAAAAAATAAATAATTGTGTTTTCTAACCAATTTTACCTGTGTTTTGGGGAAAATGGTTTAAAAAAAATCAGTAATATTTCTTATTTTTTGAGGGTCAAACCCCCAGCATTTTTCGATATAAATTTTATCGTTTTTTCATATTTTTCCTTTTTTGCCTGATTTTCTCGTTGATATGTTGCTGCTTTTTGCTTGATTTTGCTCGTTTTTATATGGAAAATATAAAAAAATGATAAAATTTATATTGAAAAATGCTGGGGGTTTGACCTGTAAAAAACGAGAATTTGACCAAAAAATCGCTAAAAAACAGGTATAATACTCGAAAAAACGTCAGAATTTGACAAAAAATTTAATTTTTTCAGATTATAATAAAATTATTATCTTCTGAAAAATTTGTCACTTATAAAATAAATAATGACATGCGGCTGCGATTGCGATAGAGATTTATGTCTCGAGCAAAATAAAATTGTTACATATTGCCAGAAATGCAAAAACAGAGAAATAATTGGAACAGGTATAGATATACATAAATTAATTGGCAAATTGCCGAGACCAAAAGGCGGTTGGACATTGCCAGGCCATAAATATACAGGTCCATGGAATCATCTTGATGAACAACTTGACGAAAACGATAATCCGCTGCCAGGACAAGAGCCTTACAATCAAGTTGACGCAATAGCAATGCGCCATGATATCTGCTATAGAGATATTGAACTTCCAGACAGCAATCAAAATAAGCATAGCTGCGATAAAGTAATGTTAGACGAACTTCGTGAAATGAAACCTGTAAATCGACGAGAACATATTGACCGAAGGCTGGTCCAGGGTTTTATTGGAGCAAAATATAAATTAGGACTAGGTAAAGAACTAGATGATGATCTTGCCGTAGAGCTACACAGACCTAAAAAAAAGTTTCCGCGACGTAAAGTTGTTGCAAATGCCGTTGATGACATCTGGTCGATAGATTTAATTGATATGTCAAATCTAGCTCAATTTAACGTTGGTGCCGATGGCGCTCCAAAAAGATATCTTTTTAATGTTGTAGATGTTTTTAGCAAATACGCGTTTAGTATACCCGTTTCGGATAAAACAGGGAAATCGATGACTGATGCGCTAAAACAAATAATAACAACTACAGAAAGAAAACCAAACAGAATCTGGACTGATCATGGAGCGGAGTTTTTTAATAAAAAAATCGAGCAGTTTTTAGAGCAAAATAACATTAAAAAATATGTTACTGGAAATGAGGGGGAAAGCGTCATCGTCGAGCGATTTAATCGCACGCTCAGCGAAAAAAATCATAAGTATTTGACAGCTAAAAATACGAATAAATATATTGACAATTTACAGAAAATTGTTGACGAATATAATAACAGAAAACACCGAACGATTAAAATGTCGACAAACGACGCGATTTCAAATCCAATATTAGCAAACGAAAACATGTACCGCAGACACAAATTTAAAGTTGGCGATAAAGTTAGAATTTCTTTGACGAAGAAAACATTTGAAAAAGGTTATACTCATAACTGGAGCGAAGAAGTATTTGTTGTTGATAAAGTACTTTTAACAATACCATTTACATACTCGCTGAAAGATTTATTAGGTGAGCCTATAACTGGCAGTTTTTACGAGCAAGAACTTCAGAAAACAGAACAAGATGTATTTGTTATTGAAAAAGTTATTAAAAAGCGCGGCAACAAAAGTTTAGTCAAATGTCGTGGATATAGCGATAAATTTAATAGTTGGGTACCAACTCGGTCGATATCATCGACTGCGATCGAATAATATTATCATAAATTTCCTCATATTTTATTAGTACTGACTTACATTTTACTGGTTTGCATAAAGAAATTAAATGTAATTTCTCGCATCATCAACTGGCATTAAATTAAATATTTTAACAAAAATAAAATCGTCTTTTATATTTCTTTGTTGTCCAGGTATTTTTACGTTTAAAAAAGGCTTTATAAGTTGCCAAAATATTTGATGCTCGGCAACAGTAAAATTAAATTTTAATATTTTTTTTAGCAATATGGTACTTAACATCATATCGCCCAGTTGTTGGTCTGCTTAAATTTTTTTTACTAACAACAACATCATCTTCTTCATCGTCATAGTTATACAAAATATCTTTTTCAGTATAATCAGCAAATCTATCGTTAGTAATATTTTCTAATGTAACATTTGAAACTGAAACAAAATCTCCCGAATATAGCTCAGCCAGTCTCTCAATCAAGCTCATTATTATAATAATCTTTTATCTAATTAATAAATAATAAGATGTTCGGAGAAATAAAATATCATCAGCGAGTTAATATACTAAATAACAAAGAACTAGCTGAGGCAATTCGAGCTTGTTTATTGGGACATAATTTTTATTTTGTTGATGTTATGATAACATTAGGTGATTCCGACAAATTTTTATTAACAGCAGCGGACAAAATGAAACTTGATACGAATAAAATAATGACATTACGATTTAATCGCGATGATGTCATGGAATTTAGTCATAATTGTCTTTCTCGGAATGATATAGAAAATATTATTATTTATCGTATCTAAAGATAAATCTATCAAATGTCAACATTGACGTTGTTGATTTTGTTACATTATCAGCTACAAATTTTACTGAACTTGGATTAATATTATGATATTTCGCTGTATATGTTATTGATCTAAATTTTATTTCTTCTCCAGTTTCAATATTTATTGAGATAATTGATTTTAGATTTTTAAAATTATTACCACCAGCATCTCCTCTTCTACTATTTTCTTTTGATGTTACCAGATCTAAATTTTCTAAACGATTATCGGTCTTAATTTTATTTATATGGTCGATAACTAAACTATTAGGTATTAGTCTGTTAAAAGTTTCAAACACAAAACGATGATATTGATAATAAACAAAATTAGTTTCTGTTCCACGTACCATCACACCAAGATATTCACTGTTCTGTAAACTTCCAATAACTTTTTTTGTTTTTATATGTCGAATAATTCCCTTATCATTTGCTTCATATAAATCAAATCTTGGGTGAGGTTGAAATTCATTTTGTAATCCTAAATTTTCAATATTATCATCAGCAACTGTGCCATTTGCTCTGTATACTCGTTGTCCTTCTGGAATATCGCCGTAAAACAAAGTATAAATAAAATCTTTTCTAAACATTTTAATTCTTTCTGCATTATCGCCTTTTACTGAAATTAACATGCCAGCTGGTGTTGGTATGCCAATAGATTTTTTAGATGCTATGTTGATAACGGAACCAAGTGCATTTGCAGCATATAGGTTGTACATCGGATGTACATGATAAGTTTCTTGCTCTTCCGCTGTCATTGGCTGATATCTAAAAATTTCTGTCATTATACTATAAGGTTTTTCATATCTCTAATAAGAAAAAATTCAATTAAATATAAAATATTACTATATATATAATGTTAAAATTGCGAGATATTGCTAAAAAGAGCATTATCAAATCAGAAAAAATTGCTTCAGCCTTTTCAGGTTATGACAATAGTTACAAACTTGATGATCAAAATGTCTTAGCAAATTTTAGCTCTACAAATTTATTTCATCTTTTACAACCTGTTATTTCTCGAGAACTTGCGGCTCATAAAAGTATCAAACTTATAGTCCAATATCATATGATTTTATCAAAGTTACACGCAGTTGAGGATGTACTTTTTGAAACAAAAAGTTTTGACAGCGAAATTTCGGAACCATATTTAACAGCAAAATCGAGAAAAATATTAACTGGAACAAACATTGCCGTGGTCGCTGATGAAATACATCAAGAAATAAACAAAAAATTAGAAGAATTTACTTCATCAGGATCAGGTTGGAAATTTGAAATGATAAAACAAGTTTTATTTCACACAGCAAAATATAACGTACTTCACGGCAGCGGCGCTAATGGCGCTGGCTACGTCGATCTCCCTCAAAAAATTAAAAACAAAAAATGCTGTATAAATGTAAGAAACAATGATAACAGATGTTTTCAGTGGTCTATTCTTTCTGCGATGTTTCCAAAAGAACAAAATGCTGATCGCGTTAACAAGTATTTTCCACACAAGGACGAACTAAAGTTTTCAGGAATAACTTTTCCAGTAGCAGAAAATCATATACCAAAGTTTGAAAAACAAAACAATATCTCAGTAAATGTTTTTGGACTAGACGAGAAAGAAAAAGTTTACCCGAGATATATCTCAGAAAATGCTTGACAGTTGACAATAAATTTATTATTTTATCAGGGACATTACTGTTGGATAAAAAACTTTAACGGATTAGTTGGCAGACAGTACAGTAAAAATAAAAATAAAAAATATTTCTGCTATAGATGTTTGCACGGTTTTTCTAGCGATAGAAGACTACAGGAGCATCTCAAATACTGTGTCAATGTTCAAAGAATAAGTATGCCAAGCGAAAAAGAAAAATATTGAAATTTAAAAATTATAATCATAAACTAAATATTCCTTTTGTTATTTACGCTGATTTCGAGTGTCTACTCGTTCCTGTGGTTGGAGCTGAAAATAATCCGAATAAATCCAGTACTAGAAAAATACAACAGCATATTCCTTGTGGAGTAGCTTATAAAGTAGTTTGTTGCGCTAGCGATAAATTTTCATCTCCGATAAAGTTATATAGAGGTGAAAATCCAGCCGTGTGGTTACTAAAAAATTTAATAGACGAAGTTAATAAAATTTCTAACAGATTACTTAAAACAGCTCTGATGAGAATAACGTCTAAACAACAACTTGATTTCGATAAAGCAGTTGATTGTCATATTTGTGAAAAGTTGCTGGACGATTCCAAGGTGCGAGATCATTGTTATTTGACCGGCCAATATCGTGGGGCAGCTCATAACAGTTGCAATTTAAAATTTCATGCTCCAGATTTTATTACCGTAGTTTTACATAACTTTCGTGGCTATGACAGTCACATCATCGTAGAAGCTTTTGGTGATGAAAATATTAAAGCTAAACTAAAATTAAATAACGTAATAAAATGTATTCCAAATAATTTTGAAAAGTATATGTCTGTGACGCTCGACAAATTACGCTTTATTGACAGTCTGCAATTTATGGCAGCATCATTAGATGAGCTTGTCAACAGCGCTACAAGCGCCGGTAGCAATTTTGCTAATCTAAAAAGTTGCTTCGGTGAAAACTATATCTATCTGACAAGAAAAGGTATATTTCCGTACGAGTATCTCGACGATTGGAGCAGATTTAATGAAACTTCTTTGCCTGACAAGGATAAATTTTACTCGCAGCTCAAAAATGAAAATATAACAGACGATGAATATAAATACGCACAAGATATTTGGAATAAATTTAGTTGTAAAACATTTGGTGATTATCACGATCTATATTTGAAAACAGATGTATTATTGTTAGCAGATGTTTTTGAGAGTTTTCTTCAGGTTAGTCATACAAATTATGGATTAGACCCCTGTTGGTATTATTCTGCTCCCGGGCTATCTTGGGACGCTCTACTAAAAACAAGCAAAATAGAACTAGATCTCCTGACAGATGTTGATATGTTTAACTTTATTGAAAAAGGTATCAGAGGCGGAATTAGCGTCATAACAAAGAAATATGCAGCCGCTAATAACAAATATCTGAAAAATTACGATAAAAATCTCCCGTCGAGTTACATTATTTATCTAGATTGTGTCTGGCTGGGCTATGTCAGAGCCAATGCCACACGGTGGATTTCATTGGATAACTCCAGATCAATTTCTTAAAGAAACTGAAAAAGATTTACCTAGAAAAATTAACATCGATTTTTCAGATATCTCATATTTTGTTGAAGTTGATCTAGATTATCCTAGTTCGCTACATGATCTACATAACGACTACCCGTTTGCGCAGAGTCAATGATGATTAATTATAGTTTATTATCGCCTGAACAACGAGCAACGACGACATCAAAAAATTCGATTGTTAATAAGTTAGTTCCAAATTTGTTAGATAAAAGAAATTACGTTATGCATTACAAAAATTTAAAACAAGCAGTAGATGCTGGACTAATTCTGAGAAAGGTCCACCGCGTGCTAAAGTTTAATCAGTCGAAGTGGATGGCAAATTATATTGAATTAAATACGAAACGTCGTGCTGTGGCTAAGACCGACTTTGAGAAAAACTTTTTCAAGTTAATGAACAACTCGGTTTTCGTTAAGACGATGGAAAACATTCGGAGGAGGGTTTCTATAGAAATTGTCAATGATATTAGTCGCAGAAATAAATTAGTTAACGAGGATGGTTTTGTTAGTATGAAAATATTTAATGAAAATCTTGCTGCAATACAACGACGAAACACAAATTTAAAGTTAAATAAACCGATTTATGTTGGTGCAGCTGTACTTGACATATCGAAGTGGCTGATGTATAATTTTCACTACGATTTTACCAAAAAGCAATGGCCAGATTCGGAGTTGCTATTTACTGATACGGACTCGCTAGTTTATAATATAAAATGTGAAGATGTTTATGAAGATATTTACAATAATAAAAATCTGTTTGATTTATCAGATTATCCAGCATATAGTGGATTTCAAGATAATACGAATAAAAAAGTTATTGGTAAAATGAAAGCTGAATTTATGTTTGTGCCGGTGAGAGAGTTTGTTGGATTAAGAAGCAAAATGTATGCTGTTATATTAGATGACAATAAACTGACAAAGAAAGCTAAAGGTATTCCTCGAGGATATGTGAAAAAGATGATGAATTTTGACGATTTTAAAGCAGCACTAAACAATAGCGTCAGTTTTATCAAAACTAATGTCATAAGAACAAACCATCATAAACTTGAAACAGATACGATCATAAAACGTGGACTAAGTAATTTTGACGATAAAAGATATTGCAGCGATGGAATTAAGGCACTAGCGATTGGACATTATACAATTAATTTTGTCTAAACATTAGAAATAATGTTTGAAAATTTAACATTAGCAGATGGAGTTAATAGCAAAATAAAAAAAATAATGGTCAATAACCAACAATTATCATTTGAATTTAATGATGAAATTTCAGGTATTTGTTTTAGTAAACTTGACAGAATCAAACTCTCCCTTATTAGATCAGATGACAGCAAATACTTTAGTTATCTCGAAAGTTTACGAGATGAGCTTGCATTGAAATATGACAATTTACACAATCCAATAAGCCAAAATCGGTATACCAAAATTAGTATAGACTTGGACAGGTCAAAGGTTTTTGCAAAAGGTAGTAAGTATCTTCTCAGTAAGATAGCGATGAAAGAATTATTCGAATCTCATCGTAAAGTATCTGGTAGAATTAAATTCTCGTTATATAATTATGACGGTATATTATACTTAATATCAAACGTAGAAATACTATGTGTTGGTCAAGAAATATAACCTTTTTAAAAAGGAAGATAATACTGTTCCAGCTTAGTTTAAAATCTTTTGTAAGTTATCTAACATATCATATGTGATTTAGATTTTACACTGTAAAAATTTGGTTTATTTTTTGGCTATAAAACTTATAATCAGTGAGTTTTAGTCTTTTTATCTCAAATTTTTGCTTAATTCACTGCATTTTGATCAAGCTAGACAAATCCGTTAAGCATAGGTATTAGTTGATCAAGCGAGACAACTCCGTTAAGCATAGGTATTAGTTGATCAAGCTAGACAACTCCGTTAAGCATAGCTTAGTAACAAGCAGTTGTCTGCTATGTTATGTGAACTTACATAAGACTAACGTTGGTTTTTATTAAAAAGCATTTCAAACTCTCTAAAATGCACTTAACTCCAGAAGAGAACTTGCACAGACAAACATACAGACACAAAATTCAAAAAACTGTAATTGTGACTATAAATATTCTAACTAACATACAAACAGACAGGCATAAAATTCAAAAAACTGTAATTGTGACTATAAAGCACATGAGTTTTAACTTCACACAGCAAGTTATTTTTAGATAGCATGTGCAGCATACGAATCATAAAACTTATTGATTTTTCTTACTATCTCCTAGCAACGGCTGATGAAACACAGACTTTTAACTGACAGAAATGCTGATTTTATACACATTGTATAGACCTCTCCAATGTATTTGGAAATTGAAATATTTTACAATAAATGTTATTTTATTCAGAAATCCACACTATAGTTTATAATAATTATGATTTTTTTATTCTGTATATTGTAATAGCCTGTGTAGTCCTAGGTAACTATATAATAACTTTTTTAATATATATATATATATATATATATATATATATATATATATATATATATATATATATATATATATATATATATAATGAAATCCGGTGGCCGATTGCTAACGCGCTGGACTCTTGTGCTCAAGGTCCGTGGTTTGAATCTCATGACTGCCATATGGCGACGGGAGGCGATTTTGATGCCGAAAAAATTGCTTATTTAAGTAGGGGCGTAGCCAGCCCGTCTATGCGTCAATAGAATATTTGTACACTCCTCTCACCATATCACTTGGTGGGTTTAATTTTGCACTCCCTGGGTGATTATGATGGGGTGTGTGTGTAAATTTATGTTGACATATAGAGAAGGCATGTTTGTGCTGTCCTTAATTAAGATTTAATCATAATCATATGTATATACATGTTTGTATGTCCGTCTTTAAGATAAGTTTAAATGTAACTGTGCTGTCCTTAATTAAGATATAACCATAATCATATGTATATACATGTTTGTATGTAACTGTGCTATCCTTAATTAAGATATAATCATAATCATATCGATATACATGTTTGTATGTCCGTCCTTATATGTAACCTCTGAACTTACTAGAATGTTATATGACAACCTAGGAGTTCACATGGTGTTAAACTGTGCTGTCCTAGGATAAGTTTATATGTAACCTCTGATCCTGCTAAGATGTTGTTTGACAACTTAGGGGATCACATGGGGTTGTATAAAACTGTGCTGTCTGTTTCGTCTTTCGAATTTCCTCTGATCCTTCTAGGATGTCACATGGCATCCTAGGGGGTCATATGGGGATTAACTGAGTATGTCCTAGGATAAGTTTATATGTAACCTCTGATCCTTCTAGGATGTCATATGGCAACTTAGGGGATCACATGGGGTTAAACTGTGCTGTCTGTTTCGTCTTTCGAATTTCCTCTGATCCTTCTTGGATGTCACATGGCAACCTAGGGGGTCATATGGGGATTAATTCTGCCCCTGAACTTGCTAGGATGTCATATGACAAGCTAGGAATTCATATGGGGTTGTGTTGTGATTATATGTTTTGTAAAAATATTTTTTATTTTTACTGTTTGATTTATAGTAGAAATATCGTTATCAAATAAAATATCAACCATATTATCAATAAATGTCATCACATCATCTGCCCAACCTGTTATTCTCACATCATTTTCAGTCGCGAATAACCAAACTGATCCATATTTTGGCGATATATGATATCCAACTTTTTTAATACAATCGCTTATTATTTTAGGTTTTATACCAGTATAACCTGAGGCTGATTTGATGGAATTAAATCTCTTACAAAATCTGTTTGTCAGATCAAATCCAACATGTCGGGTTGGATGACAGAAGGACATTATATATAATATTTTATTGTTTAATATAAATTTTGTCTAAAACTATAAAAATAATTTCTAGAGTGTAATAGTAGTATAAGTAATTGAGTTGTTTCTATCTCAGAGACACCCCTACCCCAACAAAACATATTTTTGTCAGAAATATGAAAGTCATCATTTTAAGCTAAAAAAAAAGGCTGCTGACAAAAATGCTAACGTATAACGTTTTGGGGGGTAGGGGGGTCTCTGAAATAGAAACCTCATATTACTTTTACTACTGTGTAGCTTTCAAATCTACCAAAGTAAACAAGATCAAATTCAATGTAGAAATTCGCGTAAAACTGATTTTTCAATTTTGAGTAAAGTACTTCATTATATTAATTATGCACGTGGAACGTAGCCTTTATGCTGAACATGCTGCTGGGTTAATATAATTAGCATGGAATTGGGGGTGGGGGCAGATTACGGACCATATCACTTTGTTTGAATTTGCAGACGGCGAGCGATTATTCTCAATAGTCCTTTTTGTGTTTATTAATACAAATGAGTGCCTAGAACTGCAAAAGCTATATCAGATGAATTCTGTATTTAAATACATGTAATAAGAAGGTGAACTAATAATAATTATTCATAACTGCTGAAGACTAAAATAACTTATATACGGTAAGTATCATTTTGTATCGATTCTCCTTCACTTGTATTGATATGTGTATCGTTCCAGCAAAAGTACTGATGCATCGACATATCGACAAATCATTTCACCCCTTGTAGGAATCTTCATATGCTACTGGACTGCTATATCATGAAATTGCTTCATGGTCAACTGTAGTGCCTCTGAAAAAAGTTATAACATTAAAAGTATGTCAGCTTTTCTTATACTGATTGGTATTCATATCCCATGCTCTCATACAAGCTGTCTTAGTTAAATCCCAGTGAATATAGGTATATATATATATATATATATATATATATATATATATATATATATATATATATATATATATATATATAATGGAAAAATCATTTTGATGATACTTGCAAAAGGATTCACATCGTCAGAAAAAGCTGATTATACGACTTTACTCAGACAGCTCATTTAAGACCTGGTCAAGCACTTAGACCAACACGTAAATTGAGCAAATTTGATTTACAATATTTGTAATGACAGGTTCTACCACAGAATTCATATTGTCCCAGGCATACAGTTTTGCAGTGATAATGTCTAAATATAGATGTGGAAACTAACTTATTGATTTTTCCAGATGTCACCATTTATCTCCTCATGGTCGTTCAGTGGTATTTGAACCAGGAGGATAAAATCTGGTTTATATATTAGACTTTTAGAGAGTCCATCAAGAAGTCTATCATATTTTTGTGTTACAATTCTAAGAACTTGTAAATTGGCTCTTTGCAAATGAACAAGCTATTCTTTCTGGGATCATGAAATTGGCTTCTATGCCAAAACAGAATATCTAACAAACAGATGTTGTCCACAAAGAGCACAAATTACTCGAAACTAAGTATTGCACAAGATCTGATTTAACCAGACTTTGTGCATTTGTATCCAGAAATGTTAAATGTCTTGAAGTATGTTATGTATATTTAATTTAATTGTTTATTTTAAATTTTTTAATTCCATTACATGCTATTGTAATGTCCATTGTTTACTGGATTTGACATTATCCAAAATTTAAGTTCAGTTCTATTTGACCTGATTGACGTTTTTATTTTTTTTTTATTTCATTGATGTAAACAACTAATAATAGAAACATTGTATCTAGTTGCTGACCTTGTTTCAAAATCAGTGACGGTTTTGTTAAACATTTTTTTTTTTTTAATAAAAAAAATCTTTTTCAGAGTAAGAATCATTAAGCTCAGTCAAGGTCATACCTGAATTACGTGATATTAAGCATATATCAATTGATAACACACTTCTATTTTTTCCAGAAGAATGAACTTTTGACCCTCATCCGGGTATCTGTTTTGCATCTTAATTAGTCGTATAACTGAATTTGTTTTATAAAGGTTTTGTCAGTGGGGCTTAAAACACTTGCCACGTTAAGTTGTATTATGTTGTGACCAGTTTGGGTTGAATTTATTTTCTTCAAATCATTGAATTCAAGTGATTATTTTCCCTGGAAATATAAAAGTGCTCTGACAAAATTCTTCGATAAAGACATTTATTGGAATTTATACCGATTTCAAAACTGGAATAATATTTTCTGTGATTCAACAAGAGACTGTTGACACAGCAGCAGTTCGCTGACAACAACATACGTCATCGCCTTCAATTTCGGATTTCATCGGGACTTGAACTCGGTTTCATTCAGGACTTTTTATCACTAGGAATTCTATTTTTAATTCTTGGATTATTTGTGGATTTAATTCGTAAAACCGTAATTTTTTTCCTCATTTTTCACTTTGTCTTCTTGAGAAATAAATTGTTTCTTAAATTTTACAAAGCTTGTTGTCTTCACTCTTTTCTGTTACTTATTTCAAGAGCATAGACTCGTAACAGAAAATTGGGCGCTCGTCCTTGAGATACGAATTTTGCTAAAATATTTCAGAAAACTTTGTCTTTGAAATTTAAATTCCTCTAGTTTCAGAATTTTTTAAATCCCAAGCATTATTTCACATTTTAGAAATCTTTAGTGAAATCAACAGGCATTTTTACAATGTCATCAAAAGTGGAGATCTTTCTTTCAAACAGTGCCCAGGAACAGTTAGACTTCTTGAAAAAAAGATGAATTGCTTCAGCTTGCCAGAAAATATGATCTTTCTGAGGCAAAAGCTTCTTTAAGTAAGCAAGAAATAAAAAATATTTTGGTCCAATATTTGGTGGAAAAGAATGTTTTAGATAAAAGTGCTTGGGTTTCGATCAGTAAGTCTGTATCAGACTGACATAAAAATAAAGGAATTAAAATTAAAATGTAATTAGAATTAAGAAAGCTTGAACTTCAGAAAGAAGAAAAACAAATGCTTTTAGTGAAAGAGGAGAGAGAGAAACAAATGCAGTTACAGAAAGAAGAGAAACAAATGCAAATGCAATTGAAGAAAGAGAAGAGAGAGAGAAACAAATGCAGTTACGAAAGAAGCAAAATGTTATTCGAGAAAGAGGAGAGAGAAGCAAATGCAGTTACAGAACGAAAAGAAACAAATGCAAATGAAACTAGAATTACAGAGAGTAAGAGAGAAGGAAGAAAGAGAATATCAATTCAGATTAAGACAATTAGAGCTGGCAAGCGAGCAGCACATTCTCACTTTACATACAAATTCAAGTTTTGATGTTACTAAGAATATTAGGTTAGTGCCCCATTTTAGTGAAAAAGAAGTAGATAAATATTTTCCACATTTTGAAAAAATTGCTGAAAATTCAAAATGGCCAAGGGAGCATTGGACTCTCTTATTACAGAGTGCAATTTTTGGCAAAACCCCGAGACATCTATGCATCCTAGTCAGTACAGCAAAGTGCTGACTATGATCTGGTTAAGGAATGCATCTTAAAGGGTTATGAGTTAGTCCCTGAGGCTTTTCAGCAAAAATTCCGGAACTATAAAAAAGAAGCTGGACTCGTGTCGAATTTGCAAGAGAAAAAGAGCAGTTATTTGACAGGTGGTGCTTAGCCAAGAAAGTAGATCAAGATTACAAAATTCTCAGACAACTTGTATTACTCGTCGAGTTCAAGAAATGTGTCCACAGAGACATTAAGACTTATCTTGATGAGCATAAGGTCGAAACGTTGGAAAATGCTGCTCGTACTGCTGACGAGTATTCTTTAGCTCATAAAGTTTCTTTTGTAAGTAAGTCTTCCTCTCAGCCGTCATCTGGTAAAAAAGTATTTCAGCCTAATACGAGCCATTCTAAATTTCAATCTGGCACAACTTTTAGAAATTAAGTTTCTGATAAGAATGATCAGAAATCCTTATCTCTTCCTACGTGTACCTATTGCAAGAAGAAAGGACACATCATTTCTGATTGCTACAAATTGAAAAATAAGCATCAGAATCAAGACAGACCTATTCCAACTGCTCTTATTTCTAAGTGGTCATTGTCAGGGTCATGTATTGAAAGCAATAAATTTGTTGGGTCTAATAAACCCCAGTCTGATTTTATTATGGAGAATTATGAATCATTCATGTCGAAGGGTTCTATATCCAATCCAATCCCTATTAACATTTTAAGGGACACGGGAGCTTCTCAGTCTTTTACTATCAGGTCTTCTTCTAATGAGAGTGTTCTCATTCAGGGAGTAGAGTGCAGCTTTGTTAATGTTCCTCTCCATTCTGTAAATTTGTCATCAGACTTAATCCCAGGACCCCTGACAGTCTTCTTGACCCATTGAGGGCATTCATTTATTACTACGACATGACCTAGTGGGAGATAAGGTTGTGGTTAATCCACTTGTTACTGACAAGCTTTCTTTGGATCAGAAAGTTGATCCTATTGAAGAAGAATTCCCTGATTTATACCCAGCTTGTGCAGTTACAAGAGCTATGGCAAAAAAAACTCTTGAGAACGATGTTGATAAGGAAAGTATTCCTTTAGTTGACTCATGTATTGGTCAGGCTTTTGATGAGGTCACTTTCATTCCTTGTTTGGATCAATCAGTATTGATCACAGTGATCCTCTTTTAACTACTCATTTTCTTTATTCTAATCATGGTGACAAATGACAATCACTTGTCGTTGAACAGGGAAAAGATCCTGAGATCTCCTGTTTGTTTCAAAGAGCCAGTAGTGAAACTGAAGCCACTTAAGTACCTGTCTGTTATTTCATTAAAAATGGGATTCTTATGAGAAAATGGAGACCTCCTGAGGTACCTGCTGGTGACGAGTGGTCAGTGAACTATCAAACTGTAGTTCAAAAATCGCACAGACAGGAAATTCTTAGTCTGGCCGATGAAACTCCTTTGGCTGGTCATTTGGGGATTAATAAGACCTATCACAAGATCCTGAGTCACTTCTATTGGTCAAAAATTAAAAGTGATGTTTGTAAATACTGCAAATCTTGTCATACTTGTCAAATGGTAGGAAAACCCAATCAGAAGATACCCAAGGCTCTTCTGCAACCTATTCCTGCATTTCACAAACCATTTAGCAGAATTATGGTAGATTGTGTCAGTCCCTTACCTAAGACCAAGTCAGGTAACCAATTCTTGTTGACCATAATGTGTCAACAAGATTCCCAGAGGCAATTCCTTTGAGGAATATGAAAACTAAAACAATAGTAAAAGATTTGATAAAAAAAAATTTTAAATCAATTTTGGCCTTCCCATATTTGTCTAGTCTGATCTAGGGTCAAATTTTATGTCTGGAATTTTCCAGCAAGTTATACTTCAATTTGGCATCCAGCAATTCAGGTCAAAAGTGAAATTATGGTTTGACAGAACTTCAGTGGAGAGAACGTTTGAGTCTGATGATAGAGTTATATCTCTCTTGCTCATTCTTTAAAATTTTCTTCAGATTAGGTATTATGGCCCTTACAAAGTTAAGAAAAAAATGAACTAAGTTAAATTATAATAATAGTACTCCTGGATGTAAATAAATTAATGGAGTACCAGTATGTTGATAGAGATAGCCAGGTTAATCATGCAATTAATTTAGTTGTACCTGTCTCACTCAGTGATTTAAGTGAAGGAATGCAATTGGACTCTATTGATTTTGGAGTAACAAATCTTTTAAATTCAGAAATTATGAATAATCTGGACCAGAAACTTTCACATCTGCAACAACAAGAAAGGAATGAACTTAAACAATTACTTGAATATGAGCACTTATTTCCACAGGTTCCTACAAGAACAAACAAAATCTACTATGACACTTAAATTTTAAACTGGACACCTGTGAAACAACACCCATACAGGATGAACCCTCTCAAACAGGAATATTCGAAAAAGGAAATATAGTATTTGCCGGAAATGATTTCATAGAACCGAGTAAAAGTGACTGGAGTTCGCCATGTATACTTGTCCCGAAACCAGATAAAACCTTCTGCATGTGCACTGATTATAGAAAGGTGAATAGTGTGACAAAAACAGATTCAGTTCTGTTACCAAGAATTGATTGCATTAATTAAACTGGAAATGCAAAGTATGTCCCCAAATCTGACCTGAAAGGATTTTGGCAAATTCCACAGACGGAAAGAGCAAAGGACATTTCGGCATTCATGACTCCAGATGGACTTTATCAATATAAATTGATGCCGTTTGAGATGAAGGGTTCGCCAAGTACTTTTCAACGTTTAATGAACATAATTACATCTGGTCTAGATAATTGTGATGCTTACATCGATGATGTCATCATCTACAATGACACCTGGAAAGAACATTTAGCAACAATTCGGAAATTCTTTAACAGGCTCACTGATGCAAGTTTGACAATTAATTTATCCAAAAGTGAGTTCTGCCACGCTTGTGAAACATTTCTAGGAGATATCGTGGCACATGGGCAAGTTAAACCTATAGATGCTAAGGTCAAGGCTATCTCTGAATTCCCTGTGCCAGTCAGTAAAAAGCAACTGATGCAATTTTGGGGCATGGCTGGATACTATCAGAAATTTTGTTCAAATTTTTCCATCATTGCTGAACCCCTGACAAATTTATTACCAAGAAAACCAAGTTTCATTGGACTGAAAAATGTCAGGAGTCTTTTGACAAGTTGAAGGCCATACTTAAGAGTGCACCATTTCTTACAGCTCCAAATTTCAGTCAATCATTTGAAATGTCTGTTGATGCAAGAGATGTTGGGGTTGGAGCAGTATTGATTGAAGAAGATAAAAATGGTGTTGATTATCCAGTGTGCTATTTTTCTAAAAAATTAGATAAACACCAAAGAAATTATCCCACAATCGAGAAGGAATGTTTGGCTTTGATATTGTCATTACAACATTTTGAAGTTTACATTATTTCAGCTTCTTTTCTGATTATTGTGTTTAGTGGTCACAACCCCCTTCCTTTCATCTGCAAGATGAAAAACAAAAATCAGAGATTATTAAGGTGGAGTTTGTTGTTACAGGAACATAATATTGACATCAGGCATATCAAGGAAAAAGACAATTTAATAGCAGATGCACTTTCACATATATAGAAATATATTATTTCATGTATACTGTGTATCATTCGTAATATTTCTTATGTTATTTTTTTTTATAAACCTCATTTATAATTGACTTATGGTAAAAAGAAATCTTTATTAGATAAATCTTTCTTTTTCTTTTATGTGGGGAAGTGTTATGTATATTTAATTTGTTTGTTTTAAATTTTTTAATTCCATTGTAATGTAAAATTGTTTACTGGATTTGACATTGTCCAAAAGTGGAATTCAGTTCTGTTTGACCTGACTGACTTTTTTAAATTTTTTATTTCATTGATGTAAACAACTAATAATAGAAACATTGTATCTAGTTGCTGACCTTGTTTCAAAATCAGTGATGGTTTTGGTAAACAACTGTTTTTTGTTTATTTTATATTTTTATCTTTCTCAGAGTAAGAATCATTAAGCTGAGTCCAGACTGTTGACAAAGCAGCACTTCGCTGAACACAAGAGACGTCATCACCTTCAATTTCGGACTTCATCAGGATTCGAACTTGGTTTCATTCTGGACTTTTTATTACTAGAATTTTTATTTTTAATTCCTGGATTATTTTTGGATTTAATTCGTAAAACCATGAGTTTTTTTTCTCTCATTTTTCAGTTTGTATTCTAGGGAAATAAATTGTTAAATGTTACAAAGCTTGCTGTCTTCATTCTTTTCTGTTACTTATTTCAAGAGCATTTCAACAGCATAGACTCGTAACAAGTGCTTGTATATTCCTTGATAGTTTCTGCTTCAGTTTTCAGCATTATCTTCTGAGAATTTTCCCCAGTGATTGCACTTATCCACTACTGCAGCATTGTCAGTTCATAATAGAAGTTGAGTGTGGATGCCATTGCTATAATAATACTGAGTGTATTTTTCTAAGTGATTGCCACATTATTACATTCACTGGTGCAGTATTCACCATCTCCATCACTAGGTTTGCTCACTGATATCAGCAACTTGAGGTTTACTTGCACAATATTAAATCATGACTTTTCTATTGTTTTTTTTTATAGGTCTGGTCAGTCTGACATCATTGTGCTTCTAACAGAATCCCCAAGTCAATTACTCAGATATTCCTTACATGTATTTGAAAAATCATACATCGGTTGAAACTCTCTGATAAATCTGTATGATCCATTTAAGGGAAATATCGATTAATCTTTTTTCTGTAATGTTAGAAACACTCTATTGTTTGGTTAATATAATTCCTGCATTAGACATACTTATCATTTTGTTAAAACTTTTGCCATTATATATGTATATACTATAGCAAGTGTTTAATATAACATTCTCAAACAAGCTCTGCCACAGTCAATATAAAATACAGTCACATAAAGAAAAAAATATTTTATACACAGTAAGTAATAATCCCATTCCTGCTGTAGTATTTTAGCGTTACAGGAATCTCCATACATGCAGCATATTCACAATCAATTATATAGGCCTGACAGAGAACTTTACTTGTGTGCATAGGTCATTTGCATAATAGAGGTCAATTTGTTCACCACAAAGGCATTATGCAAAACATGATTGTGACATGTAGTACTCACATTATACTTGCACCATACTTCTGTAGTACTCCTGCCTCTATTTTTTGTCATGTCAACAAACAATCTCAGAGACATGTACAATAATATGACAAAAAAGATGTTTGTTTGGTTGCTGGTCTTGGTTGAAGTCTTCTACCCCACATGACCTTCCTCTTGCATGGGTGCCTCATCATAATGTTCACACAGGGTCTCCCATGTTTATGCATGTGATGTGAGGACAAAGACATAAGGAGGTAGAAAGCGTTGACCCAGATCAATAAAATCCCAACCTGTTATTATCATACTACTGGTTGATTTTGCACAACATTTTCAAGAGTACAAGAAACATCCATAGAAATGGAATGGTCTACAGTCAATGGCCATGGTCTCAGTTCAGATGGCTAATACATCACCAATTCTATAGTGATGGCCATCGCAGGGAGATGGAAAATTTTGCTGATTATTCTTATAACTTGAATGTTGAATTAAGAAGAGTATAAAACGCAGAGAAAGTCTACAAAATATGAAAAACATTTTTTCCCTAAAGAATGAAAGCTTGAAAGAGAAAGCACATTTATGTGTTTCATTCATTTATTTATTTCCAATATAATTTTATTTTCAGAACAATCTTTCCACTGGATATTGGAAATGGACATAATTTACAAAAGAATGTTTCATGAAAATAACACCACACACCTCATTATTTGACAGTTAATGAAAATGGGCAAGAAGTAAACATGAATTCTTTTACCTAGTCAAATATATTTATACATTTCACAAGATATTGAAAATAAAGCTGATTATTCTGTTTGTACTGACTTTTAATATCATGCACATAATTAAATTAATTATATACCATACTCTGCTTTGAAATATATGAACATTTGCAAAATTTATACAGTTCACATATTAGTTATGTCATCACAAAACTGGCTTGGACTGTACGGCAATGCTCTCAATTGAACATTCATCTGTGCCCCTCCGGATGCGGAAGAAACCCATCTCTCCCCATGCTTCGCCCCAGCTGTTCTTGACTACCCAATACTTTTGTCCTGTGACTGGCTCTACACCATAGCCTACCAACAGCACAGCATGGTTTGTTATCTCAAAGGGGTTAAACTTGTCTCTAAGGCCAGTATGGATGTAGATGCCCCCTTTGTAGTGGAAAAAATCATCATACACCTCAAATGCCACTGCCATGGGACCATTCTTAACCAAATTAATACGCATGAGTTCCTCGTTACAACTGAAATGAATAAGAAAATACATCATCTGAGTATCTTATGTAAAGTTTTGTAATTGTTTTATGTTATACTTCAGTTTCACACAATCTATTTTGTATCTAAATTTAAGTAGATTTAAGATTTGCTGTTCAACTTAAGGTTTGATGATGCAATAGACCACAAAAATCTAATCTGAAAAGCTGGGACCTGACTATAAAATTGGAAAGTATGCCAAAAAAGGAAACTGCATTCATTTTAGTGCAGTGTCTTCATATCATGCTTGTCCATTCACAGCGAATAAGGACAAATAGCATATGACCTGGTATTACAGATTGCCCCTTTGTTACCATCTCATGAGCTTGTCTGGTGTCTGACTGGGAACAGTTAACATCAGAAATGATTTTTTAACTTGTTGCAGTGGTCATCATATTGTACAAAATTTCATACTCTAACCTCTGTTATCCAAGTTAAGTCACAGAATTTAAAATTTGCTATATCAACAAAACCATTAATTACAATATTTTCAAATACAGTTTACTGTAATCACATCTTGCAAATGGACTAATTAATAAGGCAGTGTTGAGTTTATCAATCCACCATTATGTGTCCAACAATTATTGATATCAGCATTTTGTAAGAACTTTCAGATCAATCTCTAGTTTTTTGTGACAATGCAGCTCATGATATCAAGACTATGATAATTTATTTCTGAGTTTTCTATATCACTGTCAAGATACAGGCCTATTATCATATCAGGAAACATTCTTACTATGAGAAACTCAAGGTCATAATAAAACTCCAAATCAAGATATTTCTGTACATCTGGGTCAGTACAAACTGGCAGTTCTAAGATTGTAACTTTTACTTCACTTGAAGTTAAAGATTGGTTAACTTCTTGAGATGTTAGGTTTGAACTTGAGATTTGAGCTTCAAAAAATCTTAGAAAATATACAAGGTCCAAGAAATTCTTTAGCTACATGGGCCTGTGCCAATTAAAAATTAATGTTTATAGAACTGCATCTGAAGTAGTTGACTGTTATTCCCATATGAAATCTCAAAAATACCTTTTCAACAACCTTCAGGATATAGAGAGAAAATTCTGTTTTTTAAATGACCATAATAAAACAAACAGCTTGGTTACTTTACTTATTGTGACAGTAGAATTCATGCAAAATCTGTTCAACTATCAATAGTATTTAAAATAATATTAATACACATCTTGGGATCCCCCTTATGGCAACAAAAAAAAATGTAATGGCTAAACTAGTTGGATGTAAGAGATATATAGAATCTATGTTGGGGTTTGGACTGAGACAAGAAAATCCCAGTCAAGGGGTTACATTACATGTCTCCCCATGAGGCTTGTCCGAGTGGGGAGACATATAATGTAACCCTGCGACTGGGATTTCCTTGTCTAGGTCCAAATCTCAAAGTAGATTCTTTATCTCACCCAATATTATCATTTAAAGTAAGAAAGAATACCCTTACTTATGCAGTATAGTTCACGCGCAAATGTTTTCATGTCGTGCATTAATACAAATATGTTAATGAGGACTGTGGCGTGACGTGTCATCCGAAGTACACAGTTTTTATGCGTGAGCCAAAAAATAAAATAACAACATAAAATGTTGCGTAGTTTTCTGGTATCATCACATTTAATATATGGATGTTATATGAAATTAACAATAAATAGTTAATATTTATCACAAGAAAATGTTTCATTTTCATCAGTTCCAATCTAGAAAATTATATTGTACATAATGAGACGATACTGGGCCCACAGCACTGTTGTAGTGTATACATGTAGCACGAGTGTCCGTGCTTGGGTTATTCATGGGTAATTTAGAGATCCATGTCACTGTCGTATATAATTCTCCTTTTCTTTAGAGGAGGTGAAACTGTTTGTGACATACTTGTGTTGTAATTAATACTGATTGTAAAAGTACCCCCGTGTATAAAAGACCCTCCAAATATGGACTCCAACGGATAACCGTGTGCTAAACTTTCAAGTTCACTGATTCTTTGAAAATTTATTTTTCTGTCTTGGAAATATGGCAAGTGTTACAGTGAAATTTGCTTATGGATTAATGTGTTGACAAATAAATGATTCCTTCTGGCTGGTAAGTGCATTATTTGTCATTAAATATTGTAGGAATATTTTTTATTCAACTTGTGTGCAATGGAGATGGTTAACAAAAATAGAATAAAGCATGTTTCACGTAACACATTTCTGGCTCTTACTAAGTTTTCTGTAGTTGTTTAGAGTGTTGAAAGACTATGAAGTGTATAGGTCTATAGGCTATGTGCATAGATCAGTGTTTTCTATCATAGTTCATTTCACACAGCATTGAGAATTTTATCCAATCTGTAGCACAGTCAATTTTCAGGTCAGCATCATTAAATGTAGCTAACAGTATATAATTTGTTTCACCGGAAGTATTTAAAACTAGTTAAGTAGCTTTAGCTACATTTAATGATGCTGACCTGAAAATGTACTGAGTCAGGCCTGCAGATAGGATAAAACTGACCATGCTGTGTGCAACAAACTATAGGATAATACCAGAAAGCTCGACATCATGTGCATGTGTGTGTCTGTCTTTCTCGAAATGTTTTGTATAGTGTGTTCTCAAAAATGGAGAGACCTTGAGTTACTATGTTGTATTGTTATATATTTGTTGTTGTTGTTGTTTGATTTTTGAACAACTACATCAGGCATAGGTTTCTTTTTTTAAAAGTAGTTCCAAGTGCGTGGACACCTTGACTGAGATGACCTGTCTGAGACAACCAGACTGAGATAAGAAAAGGTTAGCAAAACAGCTAGATTCCTCTGTCGCATGGGTGAGAAAAAATTGTAATGACACATAGACTGAGATATCCTACACACCCACCTAAACAACACCCATAAAACCAGTATTGTGCTGGTTTGAGACTTCCTTGGAATTTAAAAACTACCACTTCCCCTTTTGTCCAGAAGATACAACTTCACATACAGATCCAAAAAGATTTCTACTGCAACTAATAAACCAAAAATAGGGCATTATGCTATGTCATTGTGCAAAAGAAATGAGAAATTATTCACTGATTATTGACTATCAATATAGTGAAAGATATTATGTACATAAATAAAGTTTTTAAAAATTGGTTTGATAAACATAAGTAGTGTCAATGCATTTGCTGTGAAAGTTTGAGATCATTCCAATTACTCCATACATTGCTAGTATCCAACAATGAAACTCCATTCTGAAAAATGTAAGTAAAATATGAAATAATGTGCAACACTGCTCCTATACATGGTGATGATACAGCAATTAAAATTCAAGCATTATTAAAACGTCTGGCCAATGTCAAGAATGAGAAGTATCAAGTCACTTACGCTCCATAAAAACCTCCAACATACTGGTATTTGGTGGAGTAGTGACGTTCACAGGATGGTTTAGTAGAACATTTACCATCAATCCCTTTGTATGGATTACATTTCTCTTCAACAAGCCCAAAGTCCTCTGCATATTTTCCACTGATTAGGTATGGAAAACCACCATCACAGCCTTGTTTAAAAATGTATTAGATAAATATCAATGTAATTAGATAAACTTCAAGCACATTCAATCAACAAAATAATAGATTGAGAAAATAGTTGAGGCTCAGTTCAGCAGCAGTAATAGTCTTTCCTGTATGATAGTAAAAGTTTTAGAAATTGATTCTGGCCAAAATTATATTGATTAGGAATAGATTTTTAAACAAAAAATTACGCAAGAAAATATAATCAGGGCCATATATACTTGCTTGTAACTTGAGTTCAACTACAAACAACATATACCCTGATCTGCTGGTGCATAAATCACCAGCAGATCTGAGTATGTTATTTCTTCTTCAAGATAAACAATGCATTACATCAATAAGAGTCATATCATCAACCAGAGAAGAAATTCAAGGTACTTTTAGATCATTCCAAATTTTCTTTCAAATTTTGTTGTCATTCATTTTTCTGATGGCATGCTGAAGTGAATATGCTTGCTAAAAATAGCACCTACATTTATAGCCAATCACTGACGGCCCACTGTCTCTGGTGACAAGTATTCTTTCATGGTCAAAATTCATATATCATTTCACTGATGCATTATATTTGTTTGTTTATCCATCCATTCTTTTTTTTCAAAGTGGTTTACTTACAGAGACTTTGATTCTATATTGAAACTTGACAATCTGCCATCACTAGCACAAGAAAAGCAAGCAAAGAAAAAGACATTTCAATCAGCATTGATTCTTCTTGCTACAGTGATATGTTTCACACTGACAGAATTTATGTATGTCACACACATCATTTAAAGCTGGTGTGTCTTCCGCCATCAATGGGTCCTTCATAACCATGAACACATAACTATTCTAATGGTTATGAAATGCATCACTTTTTTCTTTTCCTTGGTATCGACTAGAAAAATATTAGTTAGGAAGTATTTATCTGTAATCATACTCTGAATGGAGGAAATTTACTTGTACACCATTATGGAAACAGGTGTTGACACCGATTGCACTTGCACGAACATTTATCATGGTTAAACTGCTATGGGGAACTGGTACTGGTTATCAGTTGGACTTTGATAACTGTTGTGGAATTGTGCATAGTAAAATGTTTATGCATTATATATCAATGAAAATGTACTTATACGGGAAAATGTGAATTAGTAGCAGCTGAGAGGGAGGCAGAACAAGATTCTAACTTGGGCAAGTTAAGACCTGTGCTGTGTACAGCATTCCCTGAGGGTAGTTTATTTTTTGTGTTAGCTGTTTCAAAACACTGAGTTTGGCTTACCCATTGCTGCATGCACAAAGTACCTGCTGTGACAAATACGATTACCTCGAATTTTCTGGCTGTGGATTTTCACCCAAACCAGTGTACTTAAAGAGTACATTCAAGTCTTAGCACAACACAGTGAGGATCCTGCCCACTTTATGGGAGCAATCTTCAGCTGTAGGGCTGTTTGTCATGGGAATTCATAGAACTCTGCAGGGTTTGTAGAACCTGGATGCTGCCATTGGCTTGGATGATGGTATTTGTTTACTTGCAGTAAGGGATTATGGCTTCTAAACCAACAGGCAAGTAGGGAATAATGAGACTCTCAAGGGAACTATCAGTAGACTGTGAGGGATGTGATGGATCCATGATCATTCAAGAGCTGTGGAACCAAAAATACACAATGTCAACTAGATGCCACAAGGTACACATGCTCCATTTTTGAATCAATATTATTTGGCAGACTGGGAGAGACATGATGGCTATTTGACCATTCAATGAGCGCTGTAGAACTGGAAATACAGTGCTTGTCAACAGGATGTCACGAGATACACATTTTCCATTTTTGAATCAATGTTATTCAATATCACAATACAAGTGAAGTCAACAGTTTAATATTGCTGAACGAGTGAATATCAATAATACATACATCTTACTAGTGGATGAAACATACATTATTCATATTTTGTAGAAATTCTAAACATTGATCACCCCTGGTAACAGTCAGACATTGTTCATATTCATGTATAAATCCTATACTCTGATCACCCTTGTTGATATAATCACAGTGTTTATATTTGTGTATAAATTCTATACACTGATCATCCACGGTGATAGATCCATATATCAATCATCTTAGTTTATAAGTTCGATATGATGATTCTCATTTGATTACTCACTTAAGTTTCACATTCTGATTAGTTCTGTTTAGGAATGATATCGTTTCCTTATATCAGTTGTTGAACCATTTTTGGACTTTATGTACACGATTATGGTGCCAGATTCATTCATCATTCAATTACATTATAAACAAACATCTCATTTACAAAACTGATTTCAGTGGCTTTGCTATATCCAGTCCCAATCTGGCTTCATCATATTACAATGGTGTCAGAAGTTGGATTGGATTAGTCCGAGTGCTAATGTTAGTTTACATATTAAGTATTCACTCCATCAATGTTTTTCACTTGTCTTGTTCAGATTATGATCTTCCTGACAAAGGATAGTTCATGTGGATGAGTAAATATCTCATTCACATCATACATTAGTCCAACTGTTTATCACATACACATATTTTTATTTGATGTCCTCTAAGAATATATTCTTCCTTTGTCTGATCATTCCATAATTGTGTGTCTCATATGGTAGTGCATCATTCCGTAATTGTATGTCTCATATGGTAGTGCCCTTGGGATTAGTTATGTTATTAACAGTACATGTATCTATGTCATCACTTAATGTTATAGAAGAGATGGCCAGTTTGGATATGAGGGTCAGTCACTTAGAAAACTCAGGAGCAGCAGGCTTTGGGAAGAGAACAGAGATTAAAGCAGAGGGATACAGAAAGGGAAAAGTTAGAGAGTGAAAATCAGAAAGGGAAAGAAGGGAATTTCCAGAAAGAAAGATAACATATGAGAAGGAGCAAATAGAATTAGAGAAGCAGGCAGGGAAGGAAGAATAGTGTAGGTAGGAGAAGCAAAGAGGGAAATGGTAAAGTTAGAGAAAAGGATGTTAGAAAGGGAGAAGATAGAAGCCACAGCATGAAAAGATAGAAATATGGATAGAGATCATATGGGAAAATTTTAGCTAGTAACTGCTGAGAGGAAGACGAAACTAGATTCTAACTCGACAAGTTAAGAGCCCCAACAATAGCCCCACCCCCTTTGAGGACAATAAAGATAATATAGATTGTTCTGTGTACAGGTATGAACAATATGCTACTGTCCAGAAGTGGAGGCAGGATGATTGGAGACTCCATCTTAAAGCATTGCTATAAGGTATGTTACGTATATGTAATTAAATTGTTTGTGTGTTAGTTTTAAAATTCTTTTTTATTTTATTTTTGTTTCATTACATTTTATTGTAATGATTATTGTAGGGATTCGAAATTCTTTTTCAGTAAATGTTGTTCATCTAAGACGTAAAACATGTTAAATGAGAATTATTTTTAGTTAACCTAGTTCGTCTTGGGTTGGGAAGTTCCTAAACAGGAAGTTAAAATGATTGGTCAGTATCAAGGCCATACTTTGCTTGCATGATCACCATGTATAAACAACGTTTTTTTATTATTGGTTCTTAAGTGGGGCTACACTGGTGTACGTGATAGATCTCTTGTAGTAAGAGACCACATGACCCATCTTGCAAGACTGAAATGTTTTTGGGGTTTAAATATGCATTCTTAATATTTTTCTGTCAGAGTCATTTTAACATCTTGAAGGAACAAGGTGTTTTTTTATTTGTTGCCAGATTGTTTGTTTTTCATTTGATTTTTGGATTTAATAATTTCTTCTCTAGGAAATTCAACAAGTGAGTTTTTTTAAATCAAAAATTCTGAAAGATATTCATGGAAATTTATTCTGGAATTATTTGGAAACAAATACTGTGATTCAATTGAGGAACTGGTGATATTCATACATGGACCACATCTGATGTCATCGCCTTCCATATATGTATGTCGTCAAGATTCGAACCTGGATTCCAATAGAACTATTTAGTGATAGGACTTGTATTTTTCATTCTTAGGATTAAATTTTGGATTATATTCACAAACCGTAAGTCCTATTTTCCAATTTTTACATTGTATTCTAGGGAAATAAATTATTTTGTTAAAATATACAAAGCTTGTTGACTTCACTCTTTTCTTCTGTTACATTTGTACGAGCCTACACGTAACAGGAGAAAACTGGGTCACTCGTCCTTGGGATATATATATTTTGGTTAAATATTTCAGAAAATTGTTTTTATTGAAATTTAAATTCCCCTAGTTTCTAGATCCCAAGTACTATTTTACATTTTGTGTGAAATTTTTTAGTGAAAACAACAGGCTTTCATTCACAATGTCATCAAAGTGGAAACTTTTCTTTCTAATCCAACTCAGGAGCAGTTGGATAGTCTGAAAAAAGATGAGTTGCTTGAATTTGCCAGAAAGTACGATCTTTCTGAAGCAAGATCTTCCTTAATGAGACAAGAAATTAAACATATTTTGATCCAATATTTGGTGGGGAAAAATATTTTTGATAAAAGTGTTTTGGCATCAGTCAGGAAGTCTATGACAGACACTGACATTAAAGTAATGGAATTAAAAATGAAATACAAAATGGAAGTAGAGTTAAGGAAGCTCGAGCTTCAGAAAGAGAAAGAACAAATGCAGTTGCAATTTGAAGAGAAGCAATTGCAATTGCAATTTGAAAAAGAGAGAGAGAGAGAGACAGGAGAGGGAGAAAGATAAAACAGTTACAATTACAAAGAGAGAAGGATGAAAGGGAATTTCAACTTAGAATGAAAGAATTTGAGTTGGCAAGTGGCAAGCACGATTCCACTTCACATACAGATTCAAGTTTTGACATTACAAAAAATATCAGGTTAGTTCCCCCTTTTAGCGAAAAGGAAGTAGACAAATATTTCGTTTATTTTGAAAAAGTTGCTGAAAATTTGAAATGGCCAAGGGAGCATTGGACTCAATTATTGCAATGTGTACTTTTCAGAAAAGCCTGAAATATCTATGTATCCCTGTCAGTACAACAGAGTTCTGACTATGATTTGATTAAGGAGTGCATCTCGAGGGGTTATGCATTAGTCCCTGAGGCTTATCGGCAAAAATTCAGAAACTATAAAAAGGAAGCTGGACAAACTTATGTTGAATTTGCTAGAGAAAAAGAACAGTTATTTACGAGATGGTGCTTAGCCAAGAAAGTTGAACATGATTATGAAAGTCTTGAACAACTTGTGTTACTTGAAGAGTTCAAAAACTGTGTTCCTAATGACATTAAGAATCATCTTGAAGAGCATAAGATTGAAACCTTGGAAAATGCTGCTCTTGCTGCTGATGAGTATTCCTTAACTCATAAAATTCCTGTTGTAAGCAAATCTTTTACTCAGCAGCCTACTGGTAGAAAGGTATTCCAGCCCAGTACAACTCCTCCTAAAAATCAATCTGGTACAACTTTTAAAAATCAAGCTTCTGATAAACTTGATTCAAAATCCTTGTCTCTTCCTACATGTACCTATTGTAAGAAAAAAGGACAATTCATTTCTGATTGCTTTAAATTGAAATATAGGCATCAGAATCAAGATAGACCTATCCCAAATGCTCTTATTTCTAAGAGGTCAAGGTCATGGTCATGTATTGAAAGCAATACATTTGTTGGATCTAATAAACCGCAGTCTGATTTTATTATGGAGAATTATGAACCATTCATGTCAAAGGGTTCTATATTACTCTTGGGTGATTTGGCCAATCCTATCCCTATTAAAATTTTAAGGGATACAGGAGCTTCTCAGAGTCTTTTAGTGTCAGGTATTTTGCTTTCTTCTGAGAAGTCCTGTTCTAATGAGAGTGTTCTCATTCAGGGAGTAGAGTGTGGCTTTGTTAATGTTCCTCTCCATTCTGTAAATTTGTCATCAGACTTAGTTTCAGGACCTAAGACAGTCAGTATAGTGTCTAACTTACCTGTTGAGGGCATTCATTTGTTGCTAGGCAATGACCTAGCTGGAGACAAGGTTGTGGTTAATCCACTTGTAACTGACAAGCCTTCTTTGGATCAGAAAGTTGATCCAATTGAAAAAGAATACCCTGATTTATACCCAGCTTGTGCAGCTACCAGAGCTATGTCAAAGAAAGCTTTTGAGAATGATTTTGATAAGGAAAATATTCCTTTAGCTGACACATGTATTGGTCAGGCTTTTGATGAGGTCACTTTCACTTCTAATTTGGATCAATCGAAAGGTATTGATCACAGTGATCCTCTTTTAAATACTCATTCTCTTTTATCTAATCAGGGTGATAAATGACAATCACTTGTCGTTGAACAGGAAAAAGATCCTGAGATCTCCTGTTTGTTTCCAAGGGCCATTAGTGAAACTGAAGCCACTGAAGTACCTGTCTGTTATTTCATTAAAAATAGAATTCTTATGAGAAAATGGAGGCCTCTCAAGGTACCTGCTAATGACGAGTGGTCAGTGAACTATCAGATTGTAGTTCCAAAATCTTACAGACCTGAATACTTAGTTTGGCCCATGAAACTCCTCTGGCTGGTCATTTAGGGATACATAAAACTTATAACAAGATCTTGACTCACTTTTATTGGCCAAAAATCAAAAGCAATGTTTGTAAATTTTGTAGATCTTGTCATACTTGTCAAATGGTAGGAAAACCCAATCAGAAGATACCTAATGCTCATCTGCAACCAATTCCTGCATCTGACGAACCATTTAGCAGAATTGTGGTAGACTGTGTTGGTCCCTTACCTAAGACCAAGTCAGGCAACCAATATTTGTTGACCATTATAGGTGTGTCAACAAAATTCCCAGAGGCAATTGCTTTGAGGAATATTATAGCAAAAGCTTTGATAAAGCTTTTTTACTCAATTTGGCCTTCCCAAATCTGTCCCATCAGGTCAAAGGTCAAATTTCATGTCTGGAATTTTCCAGGCTGTTATACTTGAATTTGGCACTCTGCAATTCAAGTCAAATGTGAAACTATGGTTTCACAAAACTTGAGAGAATATTTGAGTCTTGTAATAGAGTTCATTCTCTCTTGCTCATTCTTCAAAATTTTCTTCAATTTAGATTTTACAGCCCTTACAAAGTAAAGAAGAAAATGAATGAGTTAAATTATTATAGTACTCTGGTCTAAATAAATTAATGTAGTACTAGTATATTGAAAGAGATAGCCAAGTAAATTATACAATTAATTTAGCTGTACCTGTCCAACCGAGGATTTAAGTGAAGAAATTAAATTGGACACCGTTGATCTTGGAGCAACAAATCTTCGGAATTCAGAAATTATGAAAGATCTAGACCAAAAACTTTTACATTTGCAACAACAAGAAAGAAATGAACTTAAACAGTTATTATTCGAATATGAGCACTTGTTTCCAGATATTCCTACAAGGACAAACAAAATTTTTCATGATGTTGAAATTGTAGATTCAAAACCTGTGAAACAACACCCATACAGGATGAACCCTCTCAAACAGGAATACTTGAAAAAGGAAATTCAGTATTTGATGGAGAACGATTTGATAGAGCCCAGTAAAAGTGATTGGAGTTCACCATCCATACTTGTTCCGAAACCGGATAAAACTTTCCGTATGTGCACTGATTATAGGAAGGTGAACAGCGTGACAAAAACAGATTCATTTCCATTACCAGGAATGAATGATTGCATTGATAAAATTGGAAATGCCAAGTATGTCACCAAATTTGACATTCTGAAAGGAGTTTGGCAAATTCCACTTATGGAAAGAGTGAAAGAAATTTTGGCGTTTGTGACTCCAGATGGACTCTATCAATATAAAGTAATGCCGTTTGGGATGAAGGGTTCTCCAAGTACATTTCAACACTTGATGAATATGATTACTTCCGGTCTAGATAATTGTGATGCTTATACTGATGATGTCATCATCTACAACAACACCTGGAAAGGACATCTAGCCACGATTCGGAAATTCTCTGAAAGACTCACTGATGCTAATTTGACAATCAATTTATCTAAAAGTGAGTTCTGCTGTGCTTGTGTAACTTTTCTAGGACATACTGTGGGACATGGTCAAGTTAAACCTATTGAGGCTAAGGTGAAGGCTATCTCTGATTTTCCTGTGCTTGTCAATAAAAAGCAATTAATGCGATTTTTGGGTATGGCCGGATACTATCGAAAGTTTTGTTCCAATTTTTCTAATATTGCTGAACCTCTGACAAATTTGTTAAGAGAAATAAGGTTCTCTGGAACGAAAAATGTCAGGAGGCTTTTGATAGATTAAAAGCCATACTCAGAAGTGCGCCGGTTCTAACAGCTCCAAATTTCAATCAGTCTTTTAAAATGTCTGTGGATGCAAGTGATGTTGGGGTTGGAGCAGTATTGATTCAAGAAGACAGCAATGGTGTTGATCACCCAGTGTGCTATTTCTCTAAAAAATTAAATAAGCACCAAAGAAATTACTCAACAATCGAGAAGGAAAGTTTGGCTTTAATACTGGCATTACAGCATTTTGAAGTTTACATTAGCTCAGCTCCTTCTCCGGTTGTTGTGTATAGTGGTCACAACCCCCTTACTTTCATCGACAAGATGAAAAATAAAAATCAAAGATTATTAAGGTGGAGTTTGTATTTGCAAAAGTATAATCTCACCATCAGGCACATCAAAGGAAAAGACAATTTGATTGCAGATGCACTTTCCCGTGTATAGAAATATTATTTCATATACACTTTATATAATTCATAAGAATTTTCTTATGTAATTTTGTTTACCTTATGTATAATTTACTTATGGTTAAAAGAAAGCTTTATTATATAAATCTTTCTTTTTCTTTATGGGGGTAGGGTTACGTATATGTAATTAAATTGTTTGTGTGTTAGTTTTAAAATTCTTTTTTATTTTATTTTTGTTTCATTATATTTTATTGTAATGATTATTGTAGGGATTCGAAATTCTTTTTCAGTAAATGTTGTTTATCTAAGACGTAAAACGTGTTACATGAGAATTATTTTTAGTTAACCTAGTTCGTCTTGGGTTGGGAAGTTCCTAAACAGGAAGTTAAAATGATAGGTCAGTATCAAGGCCATACTTTGCTTGCGTGATCACCATGTGTAAACAACGTTTTTTTATTACTGGTTCTTAAGTGGGGCTACACTGGTGTACGTGATAGATCTCTTGTAGTAAGAGACCACATGACCCATCTTGCGAGACTGAAATGATGTTTTTTGGGTTTAAATACACATTCTTAATATTTTTCTGTCAGAGTCATTTTAACATCGTGAAGGAACAAGGTGTTTTTTTTATTTGTTGCCAGATTGTTTGTTTTTCATTTGATTTTTGGATTTAATAATTTCTTCTCTAGGAAATTCAACAAGTGAATTTTTTTTAATAAAAAATTCTGAAAGATATTCATGGAAATTTATTCTGGAATTATTCGGAAACAAAAACTGTGATTCAATTGAGGAATTGTTGATACTCATACATGGACCACATCTGACGTCATCGCCTTCCATATTTGTGTGTCGTCGAGATTCGAACCTGGATTCTAACAGAACTATTTAGTGATAGGACTTGTATTTTTCATTCTTTGGATTAAATGTTGGATTATATTCACAAACCGTAAGTCCTATTTTCCAATTTTTACACTGTTTTCTAGGGAAATAAATTATTTTGTTAAAATATACAAAGCTTGTTGACTTCACTCTTTTCTTCTGTTATATTTGTACGAGCCTACACGAAACAGGTAAAAGTGCTGGATGAGTCTACTTGCAAAAGATGCACTAAATTACAATGTACTAGGAGGGGCAATCTTTAAGAGATACAAATTAACTAAGCAAGGGTTCTGCAGTAAGTATACTAAATCTGAGAGGCAAGACATTCACAGAGTCTTTGATGTGGCTTGAATGTGGTAAGATAGCAAAAACATTCAGACCTTTTACTTAGGGACCAGATGTTACCCACTTGTGGTAAGGAATTGTACATGTTTATGAGGGGAGACCTCTTTCACTAATATCTTTGATGTGTCTATACAGGCATACTATTTCACTGAAGCTTGGGGAGGTACACACAATGTGGTCTCATGAGAAAAGTCTTCTAACCTGCCTAAAGACCAGAGACCTACTGAACCCGATAAAACTGGTACTAATAAAGGTGGAAATTTTCAATCTGGAAAGGATGCAAATCATAAGGACAAATTTACACATGTAAAGAGTGGGGCTACATCTTGCCTGATTGTCTGAAATGAAAGGGGTATGTCCAGAGTTGCAGTACTATTGAATGCAGAGGGTCATCAGAAGACATCATGCATGATGATTTTCTGTGTGACAATTCTGGAACTAATAATCTGAGTACTGTATACAAGTCCGTGTACAGATGAGTCATGATGTTATTAGTTCATCAGTATTTGTCCTTTTCCTCTGTGGCAAGAGTACCGAAAGCTACTGGTACCGCAAACAGTCTAGAAGTTACGGTCTTATGCAACACCAGGTGTACGGGTGCTATGGTAAAGCATATTCTCATTAAGGTTGACCAAATGCTTGGCTGGAAATCCCTGTGTATGTTGTTAGATCAACTGATTAATCACATTCCTTCACTAGAATAGAAACAAGGATGCCTTTCCTGACCAGAACTGTCAAAGAGCTATGTATGGACAATCAAATGCATGGTTTAATGATTGGAAATGTTGAGGGTTCCATACTCCTATGCCAGATTTTCGGTTTCCTATTTGTACAAGCAGTTGAAAATAGGATGTATGCACTGATGGGAAAACAGCTGCTGCATAAGTTAAAAGTTCCAGAGGCTGTGACTGATGTCTCTCACAATGAATTTATGCATGAGCATGTGTTCATGAGGGTGAATATACACAACCTTAAGTCAGCTAGATTCTGACACAATAGAGGATACTGCATGTGTACTGTAATGGTCTGACCATTTAATTTTCAGTTGGGGGTGGGAGATTCATATCAGAATGGAATATATTTTTCCTTTCATTACCAGAAAAACAAATTTCCAAGGAAAATGATGGATTCAGCAAGATCTTTTAATCAACAATCTAAGCAAGGCAACTGTTCTCAAGCTTTTCAAAAAGAATCACAGCCCACCTCCCAACCCCTTAAAACTGAAACTTAACTTCAGCAAAAATACGACAGAAATCAAGACAGCAGGCTTTGTCAACAATGTTATTAAATATTAATAAGAATTGGCATCAAAAGAGAATGCTAATTCGGGCTTGAAAAAGCTATCATTTATATTATATGAACCCATTTAACTTGACGCATTGTATTTAACAGCTCCAATTATAACCCAGACATTAAAAGAGAAAGTTTACTAGCTGTCTGTAATTACAGTGAATTAAATATATGGCTGAAATGAATAATAATGTGGGAAAATGTGTCAAGATTCCAAGGCCAATCCATTTTTATCTGTGAAAATTAAGTTGTAATCAAAGATTTTCAGTTTTCCTTTTCCAACAAAGAAAGAGAAATACTTTGTACAACCAATTATAGTTTGCTTGCTTTCATTTTCTTCTCTGGTGTAAAATCATACAGCATTTGAGACTACCAGATCTCCATATCAAAAATCTCTCTTTCTCATGTCAAGTAAATATCTGGGTTATTTAGCATACCTGCCGTATTCACAGTGTTGGGGTTATTCTGAGCCTCAACAAATGTGTTTTTAAGTTCCATGGGGGATCAGTGCACATGATCAAAACAAAGTGACATCCAATTGCAAATAAGCTATGTTTTCATATAATTTTTCCCTCTGATGAGTTACAATAGTAAACAAACCAGTCAGGGACAGGGTGTGACAAGGACCCCCCAGCAGATGGGAGGGAATGCCTCCACATCCCATCAGTCATCATCTTCCCTGAGTTTATATTCTACTAGAAGTGAAAGTGACCCTCTGTGGGAATCCAATCATACAGATCCCAAAACCAAGGAGTCTATACGAGAGTGCATCAGTACTCTTACCCAGCTCTTTGACACATACATTTGTCAGCAGAAATGATTTCAAACAAACAGAGAAAACTGGAAGAACCAGTCACCGAATGCCCAGATGTGAAGTGTCTGCTATTACCTTCCCAATCAATTCCACTTTATAAAGAAGCAAGAAAACTTCTGTCCAGAGTTATGAGATTAAAAAAGCTTTCTGACTACCTCCAAGAGTGTGACCTTAAAGGGAAAATTGCTCGAGGATTAGAAATTAACCTATGCCCGAGATTCATGAATTGTCCCGAATTCGTCAGTGACTGGAACAACATTCTTCAAGAAGCCTCAAAGAAACTAACTGGCCTGACATTCACCCACACACTCAATAGGACTCATGAGTGTGATGCAACCTTCCAAAATGCTAGGAAAAAACTAAGAGAGACTTGCCTTCTGAGCCTAACTGAGGGTACAGAAGTGGCTTTTAAATGTATATATGAATGTTAATCAAAATTCTACTATGGTCAATTTTTAAATGAAAACGAGAGTGTGAGATGATGGGTGAAACATAACAAATGATCCAAGCCCAGAAATCAAATCAGGAACAGCAGAGGTTCTGGAAGAAGAAATAATACCCATATGGTTTTTCTGAAAACATTAAGACTTTGCAAATTTAGCAAACTTCAATAATAATTTAAACAATAAAGATGCTCATCTTTATGTCTCTGATTTTGTCATAAATCTTTCCAACCTTCCCCTTACCATGTCACATATTACAGCCATAAATAAAGGACTGTGTTTTAGTCCTACTGCAAGGGAAATTAGCCTTGGTCAAATTCATAAAGACTTAGACAACTTCTTTTCAATGGATCAAACTGAAACATTTCTTTCAACAAACACCAAAAATGGATATGATACTAACTCTTTCGAAAATGAATGAATTAATAAATCCAGACAAAGAAGTATATGGACTCCACCAAGCCAAAACAAATACATTGAGACATTTTGCAAACTGGTAAAATTATCGATGTTATACTTCAAACAGAAACAAAGATACCGCCTGAATATCACAAAAGAAAACAAGGAACAGGCCCTCCATGAACTCAGCAATAACAAAGATATTGTGATTAAAAGAGCCAATAAAGGCTCTACCATTGTAATCATGAACACTGATGATTACGTCAAAGAAGCCCTATGACAACTAAATGATGAGAATTATTATACCAAATTGAAGAAAGATCTGACAGAAATACACCACAACATGGTGAAAAACCTCATAATACAAATTCACGACAAAGGGTAATTAGATGAGACGATTTTCTTAACCTCATTAGTGACAAAATCCATATTATCTCCTTCCTAAAATACATAAATATCTCATTCCAAGAAAAATTCCTGGAAGATCAATTATTGGTGGAAACAATTTGCCAAAAAAAAAATCAGCAGCCTCATTGATGAACACATTAAACTGTTTGTGAAAATGATACTTTCTTTTATCAAGGACACGACCGATTTTATCAATAAAACTGAAGTGATTCCCGATTTACCTGATGAATTCATTTTGGTTACAATGGATGTCACCTCTCCCTACACCAATATACCAAATCATGAACGTTTAATTTCTGTAGCTAGAACTCTATTTGTAAATAAACCGAATTATCATTTCTCTAACCAAAGTATCTTAGCTTTATTAACATTTGCATTACACTGCAATAACTTTACCTTCAATGACAACCACTATCTACAAATTGGTGAACTGCAATGGAAACTAAAGTAGCCCCATCGTACACAAATTTTTTATGGGTGATCTTGAATGGAAAATGCTAAAAATCTGCACCTTATAAACCTTACAATTATCTACGGTTTATTGATGTTATCTTTATGATATGGATTGGTTCAGAGATGGAATTAAATAAATTCCACCAATACTGCAATGGTTACCGTAAAACTATTAAGTTTACAATTGAATATTCAAAGGAAAAAACCACTTTCCTAGATACTGTAGTTATTTGTGAAAATAACACAATAACGTTTGATTTATACCATAAACTTATGATTCCTACCATCGATCTATACCACTGTAAAAAATCCAGTCCATTTAGTTAATTATTAATACATGTAATTATTTCCTCAAACATGCAATTAAAAATCTGTTGTAAAATTGAGTCTACCAGAGATTTTTCAAGATTAACCAATATTTGCACAGAGGATTAGTTATAAACTTAGTAACTAATTAATAAGAGCTAAGTTTTCAAGGAAACACCCAGGCCTAACTAGAAAAACATTTGCAAACAAAGTATTATATTGCAAGACCATTAATTGCAGTTTCTGCAAGAAAATGGATAAATCTAACAGCTTTAGAAGCACATTTACGAACCTCAAATATAAATCAAAACTAAGAGGACATTGTATCATCTACTTATTCACCTGCACTAATTGTGGCAAACAATATGTATGTGAGAACAAAAGGAAATTCCAAGTGAAAATAAAACACCTGAGGGATATCTGTAATCATAAAGATTCCTCTGTGTCTAAGCATTTTAATTTAACTGACCACATCGCAGATTGCGTTAAATATCAGATAACAGAAATTATTAAACCTGATCCGTAGCTCTCCAGTAGCACAATTTTCAGGGAAGATAGAGAACTTTATTGGATATACTAATTACATACTCTACAGCTGGTAGGTTTTAACATCTCTGTTTAAATGGGAGTTCAGGCATTTTTAACTTGATCTTTTCATATAAGCCAATAGAAAATGATTTGAAATTCAGATCTGAATAAAAGAAAATAATCTGTCTGTTTTCTTCAAAGTATTTTAATACACTTACCAAGAAAAAAATAGCTAGCAGACTTAGTATTGTCAAACATAATCACAATATATGCATGTGAACACACATAATCACAACCTTACTGACATTAAATAAAAACATACGAGTTTTTGCCTATAAATTTAAAACAACAGAATTCACTTTTAGAAGTAATTTGGTGTGCTACTGCAAATTTTTCAGCATCCAGTCACATCCAGCTCCCTCTCTCTCTCTCTGGCACTAAACCTACAGTATATTTTTGTAAAGAAATTATATCCTTGTAATATATAATTAAACATGTAGCTAAGAATGGGACTTTAATGTTGATGTGTCTGCTTCAGACGAACCATGCTTGTCAAGTTCTACCAATCTAAACATGCATTTTTTAAAAATAGTGGCTGCACATAAATTTTTTAAAATCCAATATACAGTATTGTTTTATAGGGCTTTTAGGAGGGGTAAATGCATCATGAAAAAAGAGTGTATTTTACTGGTCTATAGCAATCATAATCATTCTTTCATCTCTGCCTCTCTCACAAAAAACTTTTTGATTTTGTACTGTGCATTTTCACCCACTTGAATGTACGGATTTTAGTGACTTTTCAGTAAATACACCATGTTTTAATAATCAAAGAACTGCAGTTATGTAAATACTAAATGTAAAATGATAAAGAAACTGCCTATGGTAACAATGATGCATGATTTTTTTTTTTTATTTAAAAAGCCCTCAAAATTATATGCTTTCCTCAGTATATTGCATTAATAAAGTTTACATGTGATTGCATTATCTTGATGTTGTCATAAATTTTGTTTTGAAAGAATAATGAACCATGCTTATTAATTTATAATGGAAACCAAGTAGACAATTCAGTGCCACATCATGCTCTTTTCCACTCTCTGTGAAACTCTTTAGTGCATGCTTGCGGGAGTCATAAGCAGTATCAAACCTGCTTTATTGACACCGAGGCACATTTTTGTAATTGTCTCAATGTAATCTCCATCCCTACCACTATGTGTAAAGAAATGAAAAATCGCTTGAGCTGTACTGAACATTAACAAATGCTTTGGTTTCTAAGAGTGTGTTCCAAATTAACAGCTCTGAGTCAAATTTGTGTTTAAATCATGTCAGTGCATATAGAATATTCCTGTGAATTTGCATTTATCCACTATGAATATGCAATTTGCTTTATGCACAATATATTATTATTTTATAGTTTGTTAGACTTCTGGCAACTCCTTTTAGGGTTATTCAAAAGTACATAGCTTGTACCTTCAACTTTTCTTTATGTTTTTGTGTTCCAACAGTTTCTTCATATCAAGGGTGCAGGTTCAAATCTTACAATCAGACCAGCCTGAGTCAGCTACCAAGGTATATCCTTGGGCAAGACACTTTACTCAATTGCCACAGCACTAAATAACCTACTTGTGTTGCTGTACAGTGAAGCATGTCTACATCTTCAAGACAAAATAGAGCAGACAATATACATTATACAGTGTGTTGCTTTATAAACTTAAGAGTGTCTGTTTTGAGTTACACTTTATTGACAAATACCTGTAAAAGGGCACACATGGCATGTACAGGTAGAGAATAAGACTGTCACTATTAATACTTTTGAAGTGGCTGCTAAATAATCTATTCTAGTATCAAGCTGTATGTAGGAAGGCCAATTTTTTACTGCCTGTGTAGATAAAATCACTGAATCATCACCTATAGTAACTACGAAGTGGACACTGAGTAAACATGCATAGAAAACTGTATGTTTCTGACCACAAAATATGATATACAGTAATGCATAGCACACACTGTACCTGCACATAAAAAGGGCACTGAAGCATCAATTGATACAAAGGGACACTACAGTAACAACTGTGAAAGAATGTTAGGTTAGGAAAGGCCTAATGCCATTCTAGATAGATAATATCAGTAAAGCATCAAATCTTGTTATGTCCTAGGGGCTTAAACTATGTAACAAGACAAAGTTATTGTTGTTGTAGGGTTTAACTCCATTTTTCAGCACAAGATAGGCTACACATGGCAGCCAGTAAAAATGGTGGAGGAAGAACCCAGGAAAACTCCGGAAAGAACCACGAGTCACGAGAAGCTACTGGCAAGCTTTCTCACATACCCACATTTGCTGAACCTGAGACTCGAACCCACACAGACAGAAGTGAGATGGCAATGATCCATAACAATGAGCACTTCAGACCACTTGGCCAAGACACATGACAAGTTGAAACCCAAGAAGCATTCATTTTCCAAAATATATAATTATTTCCCTAATATATAAAATCGAAAAAAGTAAGAGAATTCAAATGACTTCCAGTATGGTATGAATTCCTGTAATATTTCCTAAATGTACTATCAATTTCCCAGTAATCCAGAAATGATCCAAAAAGTATTCAGAATGAATTGTCTAATGTGCTTATGTGCTAGCATAGTGAAGAAATATTGTTCTATTATCCAAAAGTTTTACTTCCAAGGTAAACTGAATGAAAGTGAATGTCACAAAAGTCCCTGAAGGTTTCACAGTATTCCAACCAAATTAAATAAATATCCAAGTCCTTGAACACTTCACAATAATCCATCAAGACAATGTCTGTTTAGAACAAGTAGTTTCCACTTTGCAATTTCAACAACCAATTTATAAATAAATAAAATTTCATCTCTGACTCTTACAAGGCTGAAATATAACTGAAGAATGAAATAAATTCATTTGTATAGCCACTACACATGCATCAAATCAACAATTCTGAATACCCCAGAAAAATTTCTGGGTATTTAAATAATTCTTTGTTGTGAAATATTTTTAACCGTCTGCATTTGGCCTTTTTCAAAATTTATTGAGCCAATCAGCCACTAGGGCATGCATGACATTTTTGAGTACAGAATTTCTCCTAGGATCACATAATGTTGACATGACCTCTATTCAACTATTTCATGGCATACTTTGACCTAATTAGTTGTTGACATGAACTTGGCAATAACCTTGATTTATGAATCAAGCAAGTTAAGTACATGTACTCCTCCTGAAGTACAGGCCAGCCACAGAATTTAAATTAAAGAATTACAAAAGAATATTTCATTAACCCAAATGACTTAAATAACAATTATATCATAAAATAATGTGTGATATAGATATCTGTAACACATTCAGATGTCTGTAACATATAAATAACTATGAAGTGGATGCTAGGACTAGATAATATAGAAATCTTACCTGTATATATCCGGACATAGCAGAAATTATACAGCAGTATTAAAAGAGTTATTAATACAGTTACAGCAATGTAAAGAATGTTATGAGTCTATGATCTTAAAATAAGTAACAGAAAAGAGTGAAAGACAACAAGCTTTGAAAAATGTAACAAATAATTTATTTCCCTGGAATAAAAAGTGAAAATGAGAAAAAAGAACTTACAGTATTGCAAATTAAATCCCAAAATAATACAAGGATTACAGACACAAGTCCTAGTAATTTAAAGTCCTGAATAAAACTCAGTACAAGTCCCGAAGAAATCCAAAAACTGAAGGCGATGACGTGTTTGTTATAGCTTATTGCGTGTTGATATGTCAGCAGATTTTTGTTGAATATCAGGTATAATTCCAGGTTTGAATTCAGTATAAATTCCAGTGAATGTCTCTATCCAAGAATTTTATCAGGGCACTTCTGTATATCCAGAGAAAATAATCACCTGAATTCAATAATTTGAAGAAAAAGACCCCAGCCCGAAATAAAAAAAATGCTGGTTACAACATATAATACAACTTGATTGTGCTACGACTTAAAGCATGAATGAGCAAATCCTCACAGTTACAATACAAATACAGTGTGACCCCGCTATAGCACACTCCGTTATAACATGAATTCGGCTATAACACGGTCGTGGTGTGGCTCCCGAAATTTCATATACATGTATTTTTCTTGTACATGGAAAAAAAATTCTTTCTTAAAAGTACGAAAAAAACAAAAAAAAGTTTATTATCATTTTAGGGAAGAGATCGCGTATGAATAATACAAGACGATCATGGCGTGGCTACTGAAATTTTATATGCAATTTTCTCATACAAGAAAAAATAGTGTTTTCTTCTTAAAAGTATGAAAAATAACGTGTAAAAATTTTTTCAGGAATCGTGCAGGGCTTCGCCAATGTCGCAAATTGCGATTTTGTTCCTTATTGGCGGAAAAATATACCACCTGCAACATTCCCTCTAATATTTTTCCTGTATGCGTGAAATTTTGAAACTGCTGCGTGGCACATGTATTTGCTACCAAAACTTGTGAGCGGAATTTTGAAACTGCTTCACGGCATTTTCTAATGAGCTGTGCGGCTGCGCAGCTTAGAGGGAACATTGACCATTTGGTGAATTTTTTTATTGGCGACACTGTTTGCTGTTTAAACTTGTATATACAACCATTGGTTTGGAGTGGAGAAATTCAGAGGCCCCATGAAAGGAAGCCATAAAGTTGATATAAAATGCACTGAAATTTATCTATTGTTACATAAACAAATTCTTTGTCCATATTGACAAACCATCTTAACATGTATGGTTATATCATAATCTGCTGATGTTGACATCTAGCATGAGTACTGTATGTTTTGAGATATCCGCTTTTTTTCAAATTTACCTTTCTGGTAGCAGAGATCAACTGAACGAGGCATTATCTCATAATCTATCTTCGTTGGATTTTTGGCCGCTCGCTAGTAATTAATATATTTATGTAGACTGACATTTGTATGTGGATGGTAATTAAAATTCCTCTTTTTTTCACTCAGAATTAAATCCTTCAGAACATTCACGTTTTCTGTAGTAATCCCTGTCATCAGACCAGAACACCTGCGTCTCTATCGTCGATTCACCCTTTCTTTAAATTTCTGACATATGCGTGGAAGGCAGCATCACTCCACTACCATAAATGTAAAAATAAAAAAAAAAAAGCTCTCACTTGTCTATTCAATAGGTTGACCAAATGACGGCCAAATCATTTTTTTAAAAAATGTACCCAGATAAAATAGTAGCTGAAATTTCAAAGAAAACATCACCTTTGAAGCACCAATTGTTATGAAAAAGTACTAAGCAAATGGAAAAAAAAATCAGTCTCAATTATGTAATACAATTTTTTGATGTTGCTGCCACAATAAGAAACAGGCATTTCTTTGGTTCTCCAAAGCTGTCCTTTAGCGGTGATTTCAATAACACATGCACCCTTCATCAAAGAAAGCTTCAATAAAAACAAAGAACTTTAGGAAGCCATTACCGAACTTAAATAAAAGCAATGGAATCTGATGGATTGTTTCATTTTCCAACGTGACTGGAACATTTTTACTGCACCGTGAAAGTTTCCTTTTTACAGGAAAAAAATTTATGCTTACCAACTCTACCGACAGCGCTTAAAACGTAAACTTTTACCGACTTCGGACGTACTTAAAAGTAAATGTGCTTCATCATTCGTTACGTGATTGTGCTATTTTTTTCCACTGACTTCAGACCTATATGACCTGTGACAAAATTAATGAATATTTTAAATGTGTGTGTGCATATTTTCGATGGAATTACTTGTGTTGTGGATTCAATATGTGACGTGATTCGTGGGTGAGTACACGGTGTTGATACTTTATTCATTGCTATGCATTAGACATGTATATATAAACAGTATAGACGTATATGTACCAACGCGTGGTTCTCTGAATAAAGTAAAATATTATATATACCTTCTCTGTTTTCACTACAGGTGTATTTCTCATTTAATATGCATCGATTTAAGATGAAAACTGTACCAATGAAGCACATATTTTTGCGCCCGCATTTATTACCTACCCACCCCCCACCCACCCCCCACATTTTTTCAGGTATATACATCATTTTCTTCTGCTAACTGACCTGGTTGCTTGTAACACGGTTTGGTCTATAACACGGTCGGGTTCTATGGCTCCCAACTACCGTGTTATAACGGGGTCACGCTGTAGTTCTCTACTTCTGGTCACAATTAGCATTTTCTAAAAAAAAACCCATTACATAATGGAAAATAACCTTCTAGAATGATCCTGATGTTTACAAAACAAACCTGGATTATGTATAAATTCACTTAGGAAATTCCAAAACTTTGACACAAATAAACATATTTACTTTGTTACGTGACTAGGCTTGCACAAAGTAACAAAAAAATGAGTGAGCCAACAAGCTTTGTAAATTTAACAAAATAATTTCCCTAGAAAACAAGGCTAAAATATGAAAAAGGACTTACGGTTTGTGAATATAATCCAAAAATTAATCCTAGAATTTAAAAATATAAGTCCTATCACTAAACAGTTCTAATTGATTCCAAGTTCGAATCTTGATGAAGTTCCAAGATGGAAAGTGATGACGTCCTCTATAACCAGTTTGTGCCGATGTGTCAACAGTTCCTTGTTGAGTCACCATGAATATAATTCCGGCTTTAGAATTCTGAATAATTTAGTAAATGTCTTTGTCCAAGAATTTTGATGAAGAAGAGTATTTCCCAGGATGAATAAATTATTTTAAATAAAAAAAACTCAATTCAAATGGCAACAACAGGAATACCTTTCAGCCTCAAGGCATATTTACAACTCACTCAGAAACACTGAACTCTCAGTATTAACCCAACTAAGAACGCAATTTCAGACCCACGTGGGTCACGTGGTCACTAACTTCGAACAGAGCAGTAAAAAAAACATGTCAATTAGCATGTAGGCTAATATAGCCTTAGCTAAGAATCTGATTCCCACAATGGAAATGAATTTAAAAATAACACGTTGTTTATTCAGACTAACACGTAGACGAAGTATGACCTTGATTACGACCAATGATTTTCACTCAGTGTTTACCAAATTTTGAACCAATGCCAGCTAAGAATACAATGAAGCAATACTTTTGCGTTCTAATCAGGCTAAAAGAACTAAACTGAATTTACTGGGAAAAATGTCAAATCCAGTAAAAACATTATCATTACAATAAAATGTAATGAAACAAAAATAAAATAAAAAGAAATTTAAAACTAACACACAAATAATTTAATTACATATACGTAACAACTTCTTCTGTTAATAATAACACTCATTTTAAACCTATACATACAGAGAATAATTTGGTTATGTATTAGTTGTTTACAATGAATAAAATAAAAAGGTCTATTTGGGTCAAGCAGAAATGAACTCAAATTTGGACAAGATCAAGCCCAACATACAATGTTACATTACAATAGCATGTAATAAAAAAAATTAAAATATAACAAACAAACAATTAAATATACATAACAGGAGACCTGTGCAGATATGTACCGAGGGTGCATAAGTCTATGAAGATGGCAAAGTGATATTGCACTGAAAAGTCAGAAACTTTATTGTTGATGATATAAAGAATAGACAAGTTGGAAATTTATCGATGAAACTCCTACAAACTTGTTTTCAGGAAGAAAACTTGCAAGCTGTATGGATTCTGCAAGGCCTCTGTCTGAAGAGAGTGTTCTACTCAGCACAAGCAGTAGTAAATGACAATTTTATTGGATTTAGTGCCAGTTCTGGTATCATGGGGAATTCGTTCTATCTAACCACCACCTACGTGGGCAGATAATGTTTAGCTCTAGGATGGCTGGATTTGAGAGGCAGTACCATATTTACTCACATATAAGCTCATTCACTTATAAGTCAACCCATCAAACTGAATAGGTAAAGCTTTAAAAAGTGCATGACCTGTGCAAAAGCCAACCCATATGCCCAACCAAATTGAAAAATTACTAAAAATTCTTGAAACAATTGTAAATTTTCATTATTACAACCTTTTCAATTGGGGATCAGTAATGTCAGTGCTCTTTTGCATTTTGAAGAAAGTTTAGTATATGGCATCGGACCTCTTTGGAAGTTAGGTCTGGAAATTTATATTGTTTGTTATGGAAACAGTCGGGAATTCTTTTCAAATTTGTGGCAGGAAGCCAGAGTACAGTTGGTCATGGAGGTTCAGGTTAAGTATGTGACCTCATCTTCAGCAATCTGCATTAACAATATATACTGGTACTCAAGAAAACTTTAATACTTTCCAGTTTAGACACTCTTCCGCAGATAAGCTGACTTCCCTTCTGCCAATATTTTATTTTTTCCTAAATCATTCGGCTTATATGTGAGTATAACTGGTAGTAGTTCTCCTAAGGCAAGAATGGGTAACGTATTTGAAGAAAGCATTTCTAAATCTGATAGAAAATGAACAACTGATGAAGGCTTACAAACTACAGTCAAAAGAATTCACACTGCAGAGAGATAAATTAAGTTTTTCTGAAATTCAAGAGAAAACTGAAGAAAGTTTGAACAGACGGATTATGTTACAAGAAATCAAAGATAAAAGAGTTTGAAAAAAATATAGTAGGACCTTTTAACAAAATAAAGAATAGATAGTAAGAAGAGCTAAAACAGGAAAATGTATTATTTGGATCGCTGTCCATATCCAACTCTTTTTTTAAACCAAATTGTGTGTTTCTATCAACAAATTATATATTCAGAAATTGAAATAATCGTCTTCTTCTTAGCAAATACAGCTTAAAATTTTGTGTAACATATCTTACATTATTTTGTAATTCACTCAACTTTACTTTGAATTGGCAGCAGTAAATGCAAAAGATAATCAAATCAACTTTGATGTTCAAGATCAGATGATGTCACTGATATTACAGCATTAGGCTAGATATGATGGTGTCAAACATAAATTTGTCAATGACTTACCTTGTGAATACTCGCTGCATTCGATTATGTCCTGTGGAGAAAAGACAGGTGTCAGAGTGTTGTTCGTCATGACACGAATGCGAGCCTCGTTCATTGCCAATGAGGCAAAGGCATAACAGCTACCACAAGAACCTGAAATCCAATTGTATATCGTTCTGGATCATATACAAATTGTAAAATGTTAACTGAATATAGAAATTTAAAAAGAAATTTTTTTTAACATCATCATAAAATTTAAGAAACTCAATATCAGTTGGAGTGAAAGAGTTGACTCACATAAGAATGTTAGTTTTTAATTTTATTTAAACACCATAATATTTATTTTATCAATTTTTATGTGAATAAGTACTCTTTAACTTCACACAAATCATGGGCAAAATATATACAGGCACAGAAAGAAATGATAACATACAAATATTTTCTTTTTTCTCTCCACAATGGAGTAAAAATTTAAACCTGCCAAATACTTCTGAACAACAAAGATTCCAATGAACCACAACCCAATCTAATCATCCAGATAGGTGCCAATATTTACCGAATTGTACACTGACATGTATGGCTGCTGTACTAGAGTTTGTCCTACTGAGTGGAAGGGGCACTTGAACATTTTGGGCTATATAATATGCAGAATTCTCAAAACTTTGTGACTGATATATTTAGTTCAATTTTCATGAAATATTCACAACTTATCAAGATGTATTCTGTTGAAAGTAATTTTTTTTCAGGAGTAAAAATGCCAATAAAATAAATAGTAATGCAAATTACTGGGCAGAGCTTTCTCCTCAAATCCAATAAATCTATTTGGACTTGAATGATTGCACTGAATGCCCACGTATCTCAACTGTTGATGACCATGGATACAAAAGACAATTTCAATAAAGAAAACCTAAGCCACTCTGTTTGATTATTTTGTTTTCTATCATTCTCTTTCATGCTCAAACATGCAAGCAAATACATGAAGAAAATGTTTCATTCCATATTTACCAATCAACCTTTTGCAAATCTAAAAATACAAAATTAATACCAAAAAATCTTAATGGCTGACATGTATTAAACAATATACAACATAAATCAACCTCCAAATTGCACAATGCAAATGAAAATGCAATAGTTGTTGTTGTTGTTTGGTTTAACACCATTTTTCAGCACACGATAGGCTATACATGGCGGCCAGTATTAATGATGGAGGAAGAACCCGGGGAAAACCCCATAAAGAACCACTGACCCACGAGAAGCTACTGGCAAGCTTTCTCACATACCCACATTGGCCGAATCCGAGACTCGAACCCACGCAGACAGAGGTGAGATGGCAGTGATACGTAACGGATAGCGCTTTAGACCGCTCGGGGCCTCGAAAATGCAATAGTAAAAATTAATTCAAAACTTTAGATGTAGTCATCAAAATCTGAATTATTATTTTTCTTGAATGCATGTTAATAATTACTAAAGGACAAGCTAACAAACAAGGTAGAGATGGCAAATCCCCTCCCCAGCAAAAACAACAAAACAAAAGCAATCACATTAAAAAGAAAATGAAAAATAAGCACATTATCTTCAACTAAAACTGTTAGTAACAAATGAAATATATATTATCTCAGATAGTATTTGATTGAAGCTGATTAAGAAAATGTCCTTCTTAATATAATAAATCATTGAAAGATTATGATGCAAACTCCACTAATTCATTGTGAGGTGCTTGCTACTATTTTCCATGTTACACTGACATTCTAGTACTGAATGAAATTCATCCTCTTTCACATTACTGAAATGGTATGCTATGTTTTGATGTTATTGCCTGAGGTTTAGTCCATCTTTCAATGTTTAGTTTCACAGGTGAAGTTCATAATTTAGGGCTGTTCTAAACTTCTGATATTAACAAAAAGTATTCATTATATGAAAAACTGTATGTTAGATGAATATTCAGCCTTGCTCCACTAGAGGATGCTATCCTAGAATTATAATTTTGAACACAATTATCTTTCAAGCGTTGCTTTACTACTTGGAGGAACAAATCAACATTATTTACATATAGCTGCAACCACATGTATCCAGTAACAAGTGTTTCTCAAAAACTTCTTATTTCTTATTGCACATGAAATTTTATTTGGGTTTACTACAAATTCTACACATAAAATGTCATACACAATTTTTGTATCTTTCCTTAAATTTTTTATAAGTTTTAACAAATATTTAATAACTGTAAAGAATCTAATTATTCTTGGAGATAATTCGATGTTGACTGTTTAACACCTACCCAGTAACATAATTTTACAAAACTGAAATGAATTCTTTCAACAATAATGTTCTCTTCTCCATTTTCAACTATGCCATGTTCACCAAATTCTTCCATGTCCTCCTCTTCAGGTTTTTCCATGTTCTTTCCTCTGGGTTCTCACATGCTCTCTTCTCAAAGTTCTTCAAAGTCTCCTTGTCAATTTTCTTACATGTCCATCAACCCATAAACCAATTACTACTGCCACCCATGCCATCCATTGTTCTATTATACATTTTATAAACATGTAAGACAACTAATATTAAGTTGAATAAGATTTTGTTTTAACAAATCTGATGACCCAGAAGTGGTGATTATTAATGTTATAACATGAAGATGTTGTACAACTCACCTTGGTTCCTTACTGGGGAAACATAATTAATGTCATTGTAGTTTCTCCAATCAAAATTATCTGGTAATGTTTCAGCCTTTCTAGCAACTTCTGGGGTCACTGTAGCTGGCTTAGGTATGCTAAAATGTGAGTAAATACGGAAAGGAACTTTTTTAGCTTTCATTGTACACGAGATAGAAACAAAATTAATCTTTACCCCATCATATTCAGAAGGCCACAATGTGGGACATCTCAACTTTTTGTCATTTCATGGCATTCTCAAAACAAATAAATGCAAAATAAAATCTGCAAATTCTTACTAAGAAGACTAAGGCTTTTAAACAAATTGTATCAATGCAAGTCTATACTGCACATGTACTTTCTGATTCTGAATTAGTTAAATCAGACATTAGTAAGAGTTTAAACTCAATATTCATCATGAAAGCTGGAAAGATATAGATGGAAGATATGGTAGACTAATCAGAGAGGGATCAGCACTAAAGTGCACACTGGCTAATTGAAACACTTAAGAAGTCTGGTGAATGTAAGGAAAAGTTCGTTTTAAATGATCACCAAAAGTATAGTATTTTATCAATGCTGTGTTGCTGTCACACTCCTCACTTAAACAGCTGATTCCCACACTGGAAATGAATTAAAAAAAAACTGTTTACAACAGAGCTAACACGTGGGCTGAACATGACTTTGGTAATGACCAATCATTTTCACTTAGTGTTTACAAATTCTGAACCAAGGTCAAGAACTAGGTCAGCTAAAAATATAATGTAGCAATCTACTACGTTTCAATCAGGCTAAAAGAACTGAACTAAACTTACTGGGAAAAATGTCAAATCCAGTAAAAATATTATCCTTACAATAAAATGTAATGAAACAAGAATAAAATAAAAAGAAATTTAAAACTAACATACAAATAATTTAATTACATATACATAACACTTCCCCCATAAAGAAAAAGAAAGATTTATGAAATAAAGCTTTCTTTTTACCATATGTAAATTACACATGAGGTAAAACAAATTACATATGAAGAATTCTTATGAATTATACAAAGTGCACATGAAATAATATTTCTATACACGGGAAAGTGCATCTGCTATTAAATTGTCTTTTCCTTCGATGTGCCTGATGTCAAGATTATATTCTTGTAACAACAAACTCCACCTTAATAATCTTTGATTTTTATTTTTCATCTTGTCGATGAAAGGGTGTTGTGATTGCTAAACACAACAACCAGAGAAGGAGCTGAACTAATGTAAACTTAAAAATGCTGTAATGCCAAAATCAAAGCCAAACATTCCATTGATTGTTGAGTAATTTCTTTGGTGCTCATTTAACTTCTTCGAAAAATAGCACACTGGATGATCAACACCATTTCTATCTTCTTGAATCAATACTGCTCCAACTCCAACATCACTTGCATCAACAGGTAGTTTAAAAGATTGATTGAAATTTGGAGCTGTAAGAACTGGTGCACTTTTAAGTATGCCTTTTAACCTATCAAAAGCCTCCTGACATTTTTCAGTCCAAAGAAACTTGTTTTTCTTGCTCAACAAGTTTGTCAGGGGTTCAGCAATATTAGAAAAATTGGAACAAAAATTTCCGATATTATCCAGCCATACCTAAAAATCGCATCACCTGCTTTTTACTGACAGGCACAGGGAATTCAGAGATAGCCTTGACCTTAGAATCTATAGGTTTAACTTGTCCATGTCCCACAATATGTCCTAGAAAAGTTACACAAGCACAGCAAAACTCACTTTTAGATAAACTGATTGTCAAACTTGCATCAGTGAATCTGTTAAAGAATTTCCGAATTGTTGCTAGATGTTCTTTCCAGGTGTCATTATAAATGATGACATCATCGATGTAAGCATCACAATTATCTAGACCAGAGATAATCATATTCATCAAACGTTGAAAAGTACTTGGTGAACCCTTCATATTGATAAAGTCCATCTGGAGTCACGAATGCCGAAATTTCCTTTGCTCTTTCCGTTAGTGGAATTTGCCAAAATCCTTTCAGAAGGTCAAATTTGGTGACATACTTGGCATTTCCAATTTTATCAATACAGTCATCGACTCTTAGTAATGGAAATGAATCTGTTTTTGTCACACTGTTCACCTTCCTGTAATAAGTGCACATATGGAAAGTTTTATCTGGTTTCAGAACAAGTATACATGGTGAACTCTAGTCACTTTTACTGGGCTCTATGAAATCATTCTCCAGTAAATACTGAATTTCCTTTTTCAAGTATTCCTGTTTGAGAGGATTCATCCTGTATGTGTTGATTCACAGGTTTAGAATTTATAATTTCAATGTCATGAAAAATTTTGTTTGTCCTCGTAGGAACATCTGGAAATAATTGCTCATATTCAAATATTAGCTGTTTAAGTACATTCCTTTCCTGTTGTTGCAAATGTAAAGTTTCTGGTCCAGATTATTCATAATTTCTAGACTCAAAACTTCTCTCCATTAAAGTTCTGTGAAACCATAATTTCACTTTTGACTTGAATTACTGAGTGCCAAATTCAAGCATAACAAGCTGGAAAATTCCAGACATAAAATTTGACCCTTGACCAGATTGAACAGATTTGGGAAGGCCAAATTGAGTAAAAAACTTTATCAAAGCTTTTACTATAGTTTTGGTTCTAATATTCCTCTAAGGAATTGCCTCTGGGAACCTTGTTGACGCACACATAATGGTCAACAAATACTAGTTGCCTGACTTGGTCTTAGGTAAGGGACCAACACAATCTACAATAATTCTGCTAAATAGTTCATCAAATGCAGGAATAGGTTGCAGATGAGCCTTAGGTATCTTCTTGGGTTTTCCTACCACTTGACAAGTATGACAAGATCTACAGTATTTACAAACATCACTTTCGATTTTTGGCCAATAAAAGTGAGTCAAGATCTTGTGATCAGTCTTATTAATCCCCAAATGACCAGCCAGAGGAGTTTCATGGGCCAAACTAAGTATTTCCTGTCTGTAAGATTTTGGAACTACAGTCTGATAGTTCACTGACCACTCATCACCAGCTGGTACCTCGGGAGTTCTCCATTTTCTCATAAGAATTCCATTTTTAATGAAATAACAGACAGGTACTTCAGTGGCTTCAGTTTCACTAATGGCCCTCTGAAACAAACAGGAGATCTCAGGATCTTTTTCCTGTTTGACGACAAGTGATTGTCATTTGCCACCCTGATTAGATAAAAGAGAATGAGTTGTTAAAAGAGGATCACTGTGATCAATACCTTTTGACTGATCCAAACAAGGAGTGAAAGTGACCTCATCAAAAGCCTGACCAATACATGTGTCAGCTAAAGGAATACTTTCCTTATTGAAATCGTTCTCAAGAGCTTTCTTTTCCATAGCTCTAGTAACAGCACAAGCTGGGTATAAATCAGGGAATTCTTTTTCAATAGGATCAACTTTCTGATCCAAAGAAGGCTTGTCAGTTACAAGTGGATTAACCATAACCTTGTCTCCAGCTAGGTCATTGCCTAGTAACAAATGAATGCCCTCAACTGACGACACTATTCCGACCATCACAGGTCCTGAAACTAAGTCTGATGACAAGTTAACACAATGTAGAGGAACATTAACAAAGCCACACTCTACTCCCTGAATGAAAACACTCTCATTAGAAGAAGACTTCTCAGAAAAAGGCAAAGTACCTGTTGATAAAAGACTCTGAGAAGCTCCTGTATCCCTTAAAATTTTAATAGGGATAGGATTGGCCAAATCACCCAAGAGTAATATAGAACCCTTTGATATGAATGGTTCATAATTCCCCATAATAAAATCAAACTGGGGTTTATTAGACCCAACAAATGTATTGCTTTCAATACATGACCGTGATCTTGACCTCTTAGAAATAAGAGCCTTTGGGATAGGTCTGTCTTGATTCTGATGCTTATATTTCAATTTGAAGCAATCAAAAATAACGTCCTTTTTTCTTGCAATAGGTACACATAGGAAGAGACAAGGATTTTGAATCAGGCTTATCAGAAGCTTGATTTTTAAAAGTTGTGCCAGATTGAGTTTTAGAAGTTGTATTAGGCTGAAATACCTTTCTACCAGTAGACTGCTGAGTGGAAGACTTGCTTACAACAGGAATTTTATGAGTTAAGAAATACTTGTCAGCATCAAGAGCAACATTTTCCAAGGTTTCAATCTCATGCTCTTCAAGATAAGTCTTAATGTTGCTATGGACACAGTTCTTGAACTCTTCAAGTAATACAAGTTGTTTGAGACTTTCATAATCATGTTCAACTTTCTCAGCTAAGCACCATCTATCAAATAACTGCTCCTTTTCTCTTGCGAATTCGACATGAGTTTGTTCAGCATCTTTTTTTATAGTTCCTGAACCTTTGCCGATAAGCCTCAGGGACTAACTCATAACCCTTTAAAATGCATTCCTTAACTACATCATAGTCAGCACTTTGATAAACTGACATTGAATGGTAAATATCACTAGCTTTACCAATTAGTACACATTGTAGTAATTGCGTCCAATGCTCCCCTGGCCATTTCAAATTTTCAGTGACTTTTTCAAAACAAGGAAAATATTTGTCTACTTCTTTTTCTCTTAAAGGGGGCACTAACCTAATATTCTCTGTAATAGCAAAACTTGAATCTGTATGTGGAGTGTGAATGTGCTTGTCATTTCCCAGCTCTATTTCTTTTAACTTAATTTGAAATTCCCTTTCATCCTTCTCTTTTTGTATTTGTAAGTGCATTTGTTCTTTCTGCAACTCCAATTGCATTTGTTTCTCTCTCTCCTCTTTTTCATATAGCATTTATTTATCTTTCTCTCTTTCCTGTTTTTCTCTCTCCTCTTTCTCAAAATTGGAACTGCAACTGTTTCTCTCTCTCTCCTCTTTTTTAAATAACATTCGTTTTCTTCTCTTTGTAAATGCATTTGTTCTTTTTCTTTTTTCAAATGCAGCTGCATTTGTTTTTCTCTCTCCTCTTTCTGAAGCTCGAGCTTTCTTAACTCCAATTCCATCTTGTATTTCATTTTTAATTCCTTTACTTTTATATCAAGAGTCTGATGCAGACTTACTGATAGAACCCAAAACACTTTTATCGAAAACTTTCTTTTCTACCAAATACTGGATCAAAATGTGTTTTATTTCTTGCTTCGTTAAGGAAGATTTTGCCTCAGAAAGATCGTATTTTCTGGCAAGTTCAAGCAATTCATCTTTTTTCAAACAATCCAAATGCTCCTGAGTAGGACTATAAAGAAAAGTCTCCACTTTTAATGACATTGTGAAAAAAGCCTGTTGTTTTCACTAAAGATTTCAAACAAAATGTGAAAAACTACTTGGGATTTAAAAACTAGGGGGAATTTTAATTTCAAAAAACAATTTTTTACAAATATTTTAGCCAAAATTCATATATCCCAAGGACGAGAACCCCAATTTTCTTTTGTTATGTGTAGGCTTAAACAAAAGTAACAAAAGAAAAGAGTGAAGCCAACAAGCTTTGTAAATTTTAACAAAATAATTTATTTCCCTAGAAAACAAGGTAAAAATATGAAAAAGGACTTACAGTTTGTGAATCTAATCCAAAAACTAATCTTAGAATTTAAAATATAAATCCTATCACTAAAAAATTCTAATTGAATCCAAGTTCGAATCCCGATGAAGTTCCAATATGGAAGGCAATGACGTCAGATGAGGTTGTTGTACTGATGTCAACAGTTCCTTGTTGATTCACAATTTATAATGTTCCAGTTTAGAATTCCAAAATAAATTTCCACTAAATGTGTTTGTCCAAGAATTTTTTATGAAGAAGAGCACTTGCATGTTTTCCAGAGAATATAAATTATTAAATCCAAAAAAGAGAAGAAGTCTAAATCAAACTGGCATCAACATAAAAAAAACACCTTGAGCTCTAAAAGTGCAGTATACGACTGACTATAATTCACTGAAATACGAGTATTAAACCCAATTAAAACTTAATTTCAAGCCTGAGTGATGCGTCACGTGATCACACACTACAAGTCAATTAGCACATAGGCTAGAATAGTCCTAGCTAAGAATCATCGATTCCCACAATGGAAATGAATTTAAAATACACTGTTTACAACAGAGCTAACATGTGTGCTGAACATGACCTTGTTAATGACCAATCATTTTCACTTAGTGTTTACAAATTCAGAACCAAGGTCAAGAACCAGGTCAGTTAAAAATATAATCAGGCTAAAAGAACTGGGAAAAATGTCAAATCCAGTAAAAATATTATCCTTACAATAAAATGTAATGAAACAAAAATTAAATAAAAAGAAATTTAAAACTAACACACATATAATTTAATTTCATATACGTAACAACTATTTGCTTTCAACTACAAGTACACTTTGACTTGCTGGTATATTACACTATATGATATTATATCTGGGTCTGCAATATTCTCTGTTAGATCTTTGTTCTATACAAGCAAGTCAGGTGTCAACTTTTCCAAAATAAGAATTGCTATTAACCTAGAAGCTAATAATGTAAACCAGTCCGAACAATGAACTAATCGTTCAAACAGTCATAACAGATAATTAACTTCTGAATATAGGTCTATTACTTTTAAAATATGTAATACCAGTGAAAGCTGCAATTATGCCCTAAGCACTTGAGTCCACTGACATTAATGAGTTTTATTATTTAAAAAGTTACCACTTGCAAGCCATGAAATAACAATCAATGTAGAATATTTGATCAATACAACAATCAAAACATCCAAAAGGTTTAAAACAAATAAGTTATTTCTTTATTTCCTATGAATAAATAAGTATTTTAAATAAACAAATATATTTTACTGAATAATCAACTCGTATATTTAATGATTAAATAAGTGATGCTATACTAACTGATGTAATAATATACCTACATGAAATATTTCAATAAATAAATTACTAAACCAAGAAGCAATTCATTATTTAATGATAAATTGATTAATCAAAGATAATCTGGAGGCTCATCTAGCATATAACAATGCATCAACAATAAAACTTCCTTTCAGAATTGTTAATTAAGTTTACTAAAATACTTGATGTGATTACAGTGAACATCTTTTTACCTCGCAATTGTAGACTTTCTTCCTCCCTTCATCTTTATCATATCCTCTATCCTCATATTCTCAAACTGTGGGTATCGAGTAGCCTGCCATGACTTCTGTTGCTGGTTTATTTGATGGATGAACTCTGCATTGTGTCTGTACAATCTTTCTGGCTCAACTCTGAACAACAAAATGAAAATCGGGGAAAGGCTCTTTCTTTTATCTCCTCTCTTTTGATCTAGCTTCATAGGTACTATACAATCTATAATAAATATAATTTTCCTACACTGACTCTGTCACTTAATTCAATAAAATTAAAAGCCATTAAAATATTTTGATTCAAGTCCACACTGTTGTAATGCTAAAGGATAGCCTGAGTTTCTACTGACTCTTCCAACTGCATTTTAGATATGTTGACATTTATCTTGTTGTGTCAAAATATCTAAAATGGGATTGTAGCTTCAGAGGAAACCAAGATTAGGCCAAAAGTCAACTACTACTGGGGACCCTAAGTCAAAATGAACTGCAACATTCAATTTACTAAGTGATTTATAAGTCCTTTCTCACCAACTGCATCAAACTTTTGCTCAAGGTTTGGCCTTCATAACTGTGTGTTTAATTTTGCATTGTTCCAAATCTTACTTTTGCATTTTCATATTTATTCTTTCCTCAACTTTTTTTTTTTTTTTAAATGATTTCAAAATTACATTCTAAATTATTTCTAATTTCTACTGCAAATTTTCTTCGTTTGCTCAGCAAGGTAACTAATTCACAAGTGACAATGGATGGAACCAACTTTGCCAATTTAGTTCAGACTTTCTTCCCTCTCAATTCAGCCATTCACCACACAAAAAACTGAGTATGGAGTGCCAAAAACTCTTTGCAAAGATCTTCACTCAGGAAGAGATGCAACTTTCTCTCCTTCTCAGTCAGACCAGCAAACACCGATACAAAGACATTGTAATAAACGCACTCACAGCTGCCACCCCTCACCTATCACCCTTGCTAATAGGTTTTCCATAATTTCTTCTAATGATCCCCCTGCAATGTTACTAACAACTAAACCAGATGGATAAGTAGAAGAAGCTTGTCTTCAAAAGCTGGACCATCTGCCACTGTTACCTCCTCCAACTAACTTCTACCAACAGTACTGACACTAGTATTTCTAACTCCCCAACATCAGGCAAACTCTACATATATCAGCACTCATGTCAAAAAAAAAAATATACTGGACTACCCCATCCCCCACCATACCAGAATTTGAACATGCAAAATCATGACACTGAGAATGCACATGAGAACGCAATGGAAATATGACAACTGGTTCCTACTTAAATCCTGTAAAATTAAGGTAATAATTGACACTTTAAAATTATCATGTATTTAGCAAGACAAATGTCATCTCAGGAATTCTGAGATATAATCTTTTTCAGGTGCTAAGATATGACATTTGACACATGGCCAAAATGTATGAGCCACAAACTGGCATAAATAATAATTGTAGACATCAGAATTAATGACAGACAAAACAGGTCTTTCCCAATGCAAAAATCTACTTACTTTCAGCTTGTGAATTATGCTCTGAAGCGTCTTTTTTTAAATTAATGCAGGACCTTGTATATGCTAAATTCTTTTAAATCCAAACATTTTGATTTTATCCCTAAAGTGGAAGACTCCAATTATGTACAGGGATTGACTACATACAATCAACTGACAAGACTGCAGCCACTTACATTCAGCACTTTTCTTTTTATAGGTTTGCAACATGGAGTCAGAAATTAAGTGGTAAATCTTTCCAAATATCACATTCTAACTTCCATTGAGCACAGTTAACTTTTATGCCAATACCAGATAATACAGACACTGTGATGCTCACAGTTCATTTCACCTATCTGGCAACTCAAATCAAGCAGTATTGTGAATCCAGATTTAAAAACAAACCCAGCTGGCAGTGCCAGAAGATGTATGGAAATACATTTCTGACCCCAAAAAAAGCAAAACATAACTGATGTTTTGATTCACAATTCAAACCTCAGTAAATCAGAAACTGTTGTTGCAAAATTTATTAAGGGCTGTTCCATTTCAACATATCCAGGGAAGGCAGTTTTTTTTAAAAAATATAGGTCAGGGTACTTTGACTACAGTTAATATTAAAATGAAAAGAAAATTCTAAATTGCATTTATGGGTGAGTACCGCACATTAAATGTGCCTTCCCTGGGTCCAGGTATGTTTTACTAGAACAGCCCTAACAATATTTGGTAATAGAGAAGGATGTTATAGGAAACACCCCTGTTCTCATGGACTGATATTAGCATATTCTGGAAGCAAAGCAGAATGACAATTAAATGATTGGGAATGTTATCAGCCTCTTTTAAAATGAATGTATCATGATACAGCATTGCAAGCTGGATAAAACTTATTTAACAAAAAAGGAATTTGACAATGTAATTCCAAATTCAAGACCAAGGTACTTTTATCTTCTTCCAAAAATTAACAAACCTGTGGAAAACAGTTTAATTAAATGGACATTCATCATTTGCACAAAAAAAAATTATTCTGATCCACAGCATATATTCATAACCACTGTTAAATCCCAAATACTGAGGTTCTACTGGATTTTAAACAGTAAACAAAACTTTAATGATGCTTATGCATTGCATTTTGTATGACTATGAGAAAGAGGTTACAATAACAATGAACTTAGGAAAATTAAATCTGATGCATTAAGAATAAATAATTCCAAAAAAACACAAACAACAGATCTTCTGCCTCTGCATCAAAGCATACTAGGAGTGCTAAAAGAAAATTTATTTTAGACATAGGCCCAGGGCTGGTGACTTAAACTCACAAGCCCTGACTGAAAATTCCACAAATCCGGACTCCCATTTCCACATGCCCAAAATTTCCCCCTTTTTTAATATTATCACACAACGTTGCAAAAGCTACAATTTGAATATAAATTTAATAGGGTTAAAGGGGTGTGAAGGTAATGCAAGTGTCATTAGTTCATTAGTGTTCATTACTACACTCACTAGGGACTGGACGGTCCTGGTTTTCAAACTTCTCTGCTGGATTCCCTGAGTGAATCCTGGTCAGAACCGAGTTGAAGCATGTCGATGTGTTGTCTGCAGTATGTGCAAAGAACTAACAGCTCCCCCCTCCCATTTCTTAAATACTTTTTTGGCCTGCTTGCTTCACAAACTAAAACACTGTCAACCAAGAGTTCTGAAATTTATAATTGTTAGGCTTTGCTGATAGCTAATTGCTTCCTAAATACTAGGCTTCAAAAATGAATTACACTTGAACAATATTCAGACAGATGAAATGATCATGCTTTGCATTCGATACACGGAGTAAAATACGACTTCAAAGAAACATTGCTGCTGTTCACAAACTTGTCAAATGTATAACACATATGGCTTAAACATTCTCATTCAAGACAATAACTTTTGTCCTTGTACACACATCTAGCATCTCTGATCTGCCTGTAATGGGTTGTTCCACTTCCTGATCCCACCTATTCAAATTAGCACAATGGTCTCACCCACTGCAGTGTTCAAACACATCTCACTAGCTATTGTCAGGCAATTAAGTAATATGTGAAATGGTGATTTATACCTGACCTCTTCACCTTTAATTGCCCCTATTTAAACTGCCCAAGGGATAGTTTTACATTAGCTCCAATCATACCTGTTTACCGTTTATACATGGTATATGTAATGTGCATATACTAAAGTGGTGGGGTTTTTTTCTTCTATTTTTGAAGGTTACTGAAAATTGTGTTTTCTCAAAACACAGCCATGTCAGAGAGTTTGGGAGTACAAAAACATATTTTTAGCATGACATGCTGTACTTCAATTTGGTTAAAATCAGATCTCATTTTCAAGTAGGACAGTGGTGATATGATTTAGATTGTGCAGTGTTACAGCAGGTACGTCAACATCTTGAAAATACAGTTACACGTTTCATTAGCATGATCAAAGTTCCCTCAAGCAAATTAGCTTCTTTTTGCAAGCCCGACAGGCACCTCACTTAGAATACAGGATGGGCCCGATTTAAAATTAGAGGGGCCCCAGGCTATCAGATTTTTTCAGTACTGATTAGACCAAATTTTAGCGATTTGCATCAAATATTTCCTCAAGTATTTTGAATATGCTCTTTGGGATACAGGATTTATCACTGGTGATTTACAATTTTTTATCTGAATGAAGACACATAATTTGTATTTAACATCGGATATAAGAGACAATTTTCAGTGGTATTTGTTATAGAATATTATCCAGCATTTCTAAACCTTATCTGCTTGCTTTTAAATGTTTTCAGGATCTTAAAGGTATAGAAAAAACATTAGCTGATGGTTCTATAATGTTGTTAAACAAGTGAGTTTTTCCACCTTAATCCCTTGTGCAAGAAGACAGTCTGTTTTGATCTTAGTTCTTCTGTTTTCTGACCAATAAAACAGGCCCAGTTCCTATCAAAAATGTCATGTGACCATCCTGGTAATGTCTGATCACAAAAACTGGTGATGTTATTTCCATCTTGCTTGTACATGGAGAAAGCAAAATACTTTCTACCAGTGATAACAATTTCAAAGCCCTGTCAAAAGATAAAAGAAGTAAAACTAGCATGTTTATTACAATATACTATATTCAATTTCCTTTACAGTACATAAAAAATGGAAACAGGACCATCAGCCACAGATGTCAATATTAAGATTTTTAATCTCCTTCATATCAACTTAGTTTACCGGTAGACATAATAAAAATGATTCAGTATAAATGTTGCAGTTCTCATCTTTACAGTGATTAACATATAAGGTATCTTTGTTTTCAACCATCTCTTTTCTTTTGGAAGGATGACACATTTCTACCGAGAACAAATAATATACTCAAGACCTGAAGTAAATCAACTTTAAGATCCTTTCTTATCTATGATATAAATGTTAGTTTTTTCATCCCTGTCTCTGAACTAGCTCTTATGACATAATGCAGAAACAACAGCAACCTTAAAATCTTGACCTGTGCTCATGATGACAAAACTCCAAATATATAAAGCATAACATCTTTCAATAGAAAAACATAACTCTACCAAGTTTTACTGCTGCAAAAGATGGCATACAAGTTGCATCTCTTAATCTCCAATGGCTCTAATGCAGTAAGATGGAAAGGAGAGTGTGATGCAAACTTTAAATATTAAACTGTGACCTCGTGAAGATAGAACCACAGTATAGTAAGCTGAACATCTGCTATGTTGATGTGATAAAAGCAACCAAGTTTCATCCAAGAGCTCGAAAGTTATACAACTGTGATGGAAAGCTTAAAATATTAAGAAATGAACTTGACCTTCACAATCTGACACCTAATGTGTTATGTCACACACCTGCTATAAAAAGGATGGGGATAGGGACAATAAACGCAACCATGTCACTTTCTCTCTAGCTGTGGAAATGAAACAGGCACCAGAACAGTCAATAATGACTGATGGTTTTGATAGACAGGCCTGTCCTTACACCTGTACAAGCTTAACTGGTTGGTTTTAAATGTCATTTTTCTTTACATCAATTGTAAAACTTTCCTACAAACTTGTTTTATGAACTTTTACTGGTGTAGATACTGCGATAAAAATGATCTTTACCTGCCTTTTGTGTTGCAATGATAAAAAATGTCAAATATATTCACATAATATTTTGTATTATTTTTCATATAACAAAGTTAATAATCCAAGCTACAGTCAAGAGCAATTAGCAGCACAAGAGCTTCATTATTCAGTAGACAGCTTGTTAAAGTTCACTTTGCAGAAATGGTCTCCAACCAAAAAATGAAAATTTCATATTCATTGGTCCCGTGTATACGCCCATCAACAATACAAAGATTACTACTATATACATTATCAGAAAAACTATTTCTGTTCTTCCTGTCAGTGTAATTTATAATAATATAACAATTTATAATATAACAATTTCGAGAATTCAATAAATTTCCTTTGGTTGTACTTACTTCAAATATAACCATTAATACAAAAAATCTAATTACGTAGTATGATCACTGATTAGAATAATCTAAAGAATACTCATAATTTCCCATGAAGTAAACAAATTGTACCTGATTGTATATGAGAGTCCAAAAGCCAGTGTTATCAAACTGGTCAATAGCCAAATCTGGGAAATTGAGGGTAATTTCTAGTTTCATCACAGGAGAAGCTGAAAAGGAGGAAGTCTTATCATAATAAACCTTTTTAAACTCATGGTCTTTTGTAATAAATTCATTTCTATTTTTCTTTTGCATCAGTAAATCAATTTTTTTTTTCTTTTCTTTTGGTACACTTAACATGAAATGTTTAATTTCCTTCTAATCAGTTACATTTAATGACTTCTACAACTTTAAATAAAACTTTCTGCAGGTCTATCTTCATCACAGCATGTGCATCAGCATGGAATTACTCCTCTGGATATTACTAAATTTTACTTATTTAATGCTTAATTATGTGTAAGCTACTGTACCAAATTTTAAAAAATACACTTTTAAACAGAAAACGGACAATATTAAAACTGGGTGCTAAGTGGGGTGGGAGGCATAGGCAAATTTGTGAACATGTCAACATAAAATATCTGCAACAGATGCTGTCTAAATTCCATAGAGAAAGCAATTATTCATGCAGGCTAATTTAAGCATAATGTTATTTTAACTTAATTTCGTTGGTTCCATGTCGATATTAAGTTATTTGAGAAGTTTCAGCAACATGTCAAAAATCTGAACTGAAATTTAAGAAATAATTTCTACAGTCTTTAGAGAAGCAGGAATATTATAGATCAGTTGATACAACACGAGATTTTAGAGGGACAATTAAGCTCACCTGTATAGTAGCATGTCTGGCACTGGGGATAACCTGGACACAGCAAACTAACAAGTGTATGAAAATGTATGCTGCTGTGACCTACTCAGCTTTGGTGATGGGACCAATCATACAAAGAATGACCTAATTTCAAGTAGATACCATGAGGATTTAATAGGAAGACAAAACTTTTAAATTGGATAAAATTATAAATAACAATGTCATTAGTGCAAAGTAGGTCACTGATAAATTTCCTCTATCTCTCATTCTGAATGATACAAATAACACCAAGTTCAATACATACAGCCTGAGATTTGTCAGTAAGACAAAACCTTTTGTTATGACTCTAGGGTTGTAAACTAATTAACAGAAAGAAGCAAAACCAACAAGTATTTTTAAAATCAACAAATAAATATTTCTCTAAGCTGCAAAGTGAAAATTAAAGAGGGAGCAACAGTATTGTGAATTAAATTCCAAATAATCCTAAATGTCCTGTCACAAGTCTAAAAGTATAGAATGCTCTAAATGAATTCCAATAATCTTGAATGTCCCAACGTACCATAATGATATAATTCAGAATGTCTTTGAATGAGTCCTCAATAATCCCCATGTTGTGTTTTAGTCCAAAAAGTAAATGAGCACTTTGTAATTCCAATGAATAACTGGAATATATAACAATTCCTCTCAAATTATATCTGAACACAACAGTAAATGATTCCACAAACTGACTTTAAAGCCAGGGGTCAAGCTAGACTTGAATTTTAGGGAGAAGTGACTTCTCCTTGTGGACAGAACAGGGAGAAGTGAGAGCTCAACACGGAGAAGTGGAAATTATATATATATATATATATATATATATATATATATATATATATATATACACACACACACACACACACACATACTGTGTGTTCTCTTATTTGAATTATGCCCTCTATTCCCCAGTATTCATATGCGCGTTTAACACTGGATTTAAGCAATACTTTATTTACAAGTAGAAAATTTTCTTAGTTATTATGGCCATATAACTCTAAAAGAGAATAACAGAAACTACATTGTAACATATTTCAACTGAGTAACCAGATCAAGCTTTCTTGTTAGTATCTAAATTTGTGATTTATAAGTTGACTTCGCTTCAGTGTGCCTTGTTAAAAATGGTAAATTTTGGTGACTGCATATAGGAGAAACTGCCAGGTTGCCCATCATCCAGGTAAAATGAGCAAAATATCGTCTGCTAGTGACCTTATGAGGAAGCATCCATACTAGAATTAACCTGGCTAAGGCGAGGGGGCATCTCAAAAAGTATGGTCAGTCAGCATACCTCTAAAAAAATCAAAGGGCGAAGTTGTTTTCGCTTTCCTAAGAGAAGGAGAAGTTTACAATTTTTAGGTGACTTAGTCACCCATTTCGCTTGGTAGTGTGACTCATGCAGTAGTTCTGCATCACTAGTTTTATTTGGGAAAATGTTGAAACTACTGTTAAGCAGACTATTTAAAAAAATGCACCTATGAATTTCACTTTTTCAAAAATTGCTGTACCCAATGTTCTCAAATAAAATCTGTATCTTCTTAACATTAATATCACTGTAATGAACCAGTTCACCAGTTTGTCGTTTGATAATGTCCAACGATTTTATGCACGAGTCAGGTCACACGAATACCATATTTGTCAAGAAGCATGAGATCAAATCTATGGTAGCAAATAAGTCAAAATATAAAGGATGGTAATGTTGTTTTCTGGTGGCGTTCGCAACTGACAGTGTTGAATTAAAAACTTTATTGTACACGATTTATTTTCATTATAACACCTGGTTTTGTACTTTCATTCTCATGTTGGTGTGCCCATTCTCACCAACAATCCTGGAGCCATCCCCCATCACAAATGATTACAATTGTATTATTTTTGTTCCTTCAGATAAATTTCTGTTGTTGGTGGATACATATGACAGAATGAGAGCCAATGAAGTAGCATCCAAGTTTCAAACTGAATTACAATTTGTGCAGCATATACATTGTGATCCTAACACAGGGACAAGTATATGCCATCATAAAAATATTTTTTAGTATTACTGTGATATCAGAGTAGTGCCAATTGCATAACCGGACATCTACATGGCATTGTTTCCCCCAATCATCTGATTTAAACTGGAAATTAAATGCATGTTAATACAGAGAAAAGAACAACAAATAGATGCATATAATATCTTGAGAGTCAGTCTTTATTTATTTATTTGCTGATGGCTAACCTCAGACCTGTGATACCTTAGCACTCCAGTATAAATGACCTGTAGGACTTTTACTATAGTGATAGTCATACAACGTAAGACATCTACCCAGACATTTGTTTTGGGGGTCAAGGTCTTACTGACCCTTTTTAATGGTGCATGTGTAGTGTGTTTTGATGTCGACTAACAGCATAAGAAAAAGTCAAATTTTCAGGAATACCTCACACATTTTGCAGCCGATAGCAACACTTTTCTACAAATTAAAGTCATAATGTTTTAGTCAGAGTTTACTTACTCTGAGCCTGATGTCTTTTTTCTAATAAATTCAATTTCTGACACAAGCAAATGGACCCGTTTTCATGTTCCACTGTCCTACAGTTCAGTTTCATTCAAGATTCTTATCATCATTTTAAGCAAATTCAGTATTCCCTGCTTCCATCATATTCCAGCCAACTGAAATGTAGGCCAGCAGAATGTGAAAACAGGTCCATTTGATTGTGTGAGAATTTAAATTTATTAGAAAAAGGACATCAGAGTAACTCAGTAAGTCAGATTAAAACATTATGACTTTGATTAGTAGAAAAGCATTACTATGACTGCCAAGTGTGTGAAATATTCTTGAAAATTTTACTTATCGTTCCAATGTTAATCATTATCAGTACATGCTACAGAGCACCATTATTTGGCAGTAAGACCTTGACCCCAAAACATAAATATCAGGGTTGATGTCTTACACTGCAGGACTACTATAGTGGTAGTAATACATGTAAGACCTCAACAATGATATTTATGTTTTGGGCGTCTGGGTCTTACTGCCCAAATAATGGCGCTGTATAGCGTGTTCCGACGTCATTTAACATCGGAATGACAAGTCAAATTTTCAGGAATATCTCACACACTTGGCAGTCCATATCGGTGTTTTTCTACAAATTAAATAATAAAACATAAATATCAGCATCAAGGTCTTGCATGTAGGACTACTATAGTGGGGACTAGTCCTACATGTAAGACCCTGACGCTGATATTTATGTTTTGGGCGTCAGGGTCTTACTGCCTAACTAACGGTGCTGTGTAGCGTGTTTTGATGTTGACTAACATCATAATGAAAGTCAAATTTTCAGGAATATCTCACACAACTGACAACCAGTAACGACGCTTTCTACAAAGTCATAATGTTTTAGCCAGACTTTACTTACTCCGATGTCTTTTCTCTAATATATTCAAATTCTCACAAAAGAAATGGACCTGTTTTAAAGTTTTGTTGGCCTACATTTCAGTTAGCTGGAAAGCGACGAAAGCCAGGAATGCCGAAATCGGGTCAAGTTGAAATACTATTCTTTAATGAAACGAATAAAAATATATTATGCCTATTGGAATTGTAAGCAATGTTTCATTTCGTTCAAGAAATATATCCCGCACATAAACCTACTTGAACATACTTCGGCATACCTAAACTACCGTCGCATTTCAACAAATTCAAATGTATGTCAAAAGAACATGAAAATGCGTCCATTTGCTAGTGTCAGATTTTGATTCAGCCAGGATAAAAACAGCACAGTAAGTATATTAATTACATATCAATTTGTGGAAGAGTGTCTATATGGGCTGCCAAGTGTGTGAGATATTCCTGAAACTTTGACTACTCGTTCCGATGTCAACTGACATCGGAACACACTATACAAGTAGCATGAACCAACAAGGGACACAACTCCTACAGCACTAAAAAAAACCCAGCCTCACTTTCATGTCCACGTTGAATGGCCTCTCAGGGGTGTTCTATTATGCCATTTCTTACGTTTACTTTCATTGACTGTTTAAAATTAACATCCAATATAAACTCTTGATACATTAAACTTGTAGTACAGTTACATTAAGTTCCAAAAATGTGCTGGAATCGAGGATTCCGATTGTTTTGAAAATTTCAGAAACTTGATTTCCATAGAGCTTCTGCACCGATTTCATTTTAGCATAGCTTTGAAGTGCAATCAATGAACAATATATACCTTCAAGAATTTTATGTATAATTACCGTAAAGAGTTTGAACTTACTTTGATTTCAATTGAGGGGTCATGTGTATGCAAACCGGATGTCGATATTTCAAAGATGGCAGCTGCCTGAGACATCTGGTGTTTTGGACCCTGACTTTATGTTTCAGCATCGAATAACATTTGTTTGGCTGAATATTCCAGGGAGAATGGAAGGTTAAACAAATTCACAGTATTCTGTATGTAAGTGTGGCATGAGAAGACACAAATCAACATTACTGCGAACATTCTGCACTTACCTTGCTGTTTAATTTTTTTTGTGCTTTTTTTTAAAGCTGGGGAAGCCCTAGTGGTGTCAAAAGAAACTTTCATTCTGACCTTTGGTGTGTGGGTATATTTAAATTAAATGAGTATTTAGCATGGTTGGTAGCTGTCGCATTTAGTATTTTGGAAAAGAAAAATGCCTTACTTATGTATCCCATTGTAAATAGACAAAAATCCATTTACAGGTTTTACTGAATATTGCATTTCTTGTATAATGACACGCTTAGTTTGAAATGACAACTTTTGTCAGATGAGAGGGAGACAAACACAGTGTAAATGAGAAAACTGTTTCTATGTGTTTAACAAAATTTGCTTGCTTTTTCCATGGGTTATTAAGTACTAATCTTGTGAATTTTGAAACAATAGAAGTTCAAATATTTTTGTCATAATTTTCTCATTCTTTGAATACATGCCCTGTAAATTCAAATGTTCCTTCACAAAAAGTCTATGTGATGCAACATTTGTGTGGTAGTTTATATGGTTATCTCTCCATATTACAATTTTGTGTCTCTAGCTCATTTGCCCCAAACTAACCAAAAAAAGCTGTTAAAATTTTTTTATAATTACATTTAAAAAAATATAGAAAATCTATTTTTGGTCCAAATTTTAAAAAAACATAGCATTTAATAAACAGCTAAATAATCTTTATGAATGTGTCAAATTTGGCTTTGATATCTCTACGAATAAAAAAAAAATTCTGGGTAAGTTACCACTTTTTGGCACAAAAATAATTAATTCTAAAACAGTATTAAGTTGACGTTGTTTGAAAAAAATTCATAAAAAATACAATTTCGGACATATTTTCATTAAAAAAAACAAACAAACAACTTTTATATGCTTCTTTCTACTAGCATTACATGTGTGCAAAATTTGAGTTATCTTTCAAATAAAAAACATGATTGGTTCATGCTAATACAAGGCCGTTATTTGGGTAGTAAGACATAGCAATAAAACATACCCACCATGTTGGCCAATTCTGCGCGTCGGGTAATTATGCGCAATGATACGTCATTTCTGTAAACATTGGATCACGTGTTTTTTGGGGTCAAAAACCAATTTTGCATCAAGAAAGAACGATCTTACTTTAATCAAGAAAAGTGATATTCATAAAGTGTACAAAAATATCCCACATTTCGACTCAAAATGCATATGAAAATGTGATTTCTAAATGTCAATATGAAGACCCACTCCATGACCTTCTTGAACCTGTAACCCAGAAAATCCTATTTACTATATTATCTTTTACAATCATACAAATAAATACATTATATAAAAGATGAAAATGTATACCTTAAAAAATTCTGCATCTTAATCCAATTTTCCAATTTTGCAAGAAGTTGTTCCACATGTACAATATCGTCTGCTACCCAATGAATCAACTTGCCGCTAGAACGAGATTTTCAAGAAATTCACCGGCGTATAGGCTGTTTCTAAATTCTTTAGTGATTTTTTTCCCCATAAACAAGACGCTGATAAAACATTACATCCTATTCATAGACCAACAAGTAGGTCTCCGCTTTTTTTTTTTTTCTGAAGTGGAGACCTACTTGTTGATCTAATCCTATTCATTGTTGTTTCTCTTCTACATAATAGCTTATTTTTTTTTATAAAACGTTGAACTTTACTAATTTTTTATATGGTCGGTTTAGTTTGCTTAATATCGCTTGCCATTTATTGGTATTGTCACGCTGAATTTGGTAAAACTAGCTATAAGCCTGACCCAATTACTCGACTGGACTGCTCACAGAAACAGTCCATACTAATGTATTTCATTCGGTATGCGTTTTGCTTCAATATTGGAGACAGAAACCTTAGGTGCGCAGAATTGCCCGACAGCATTGTAAATAACATCTGATACGTCTTACATGTAGGACTTTAGTGGCGTCTTCCTGGGATCTTCCTCCACCAAATAAATTGGCCGCCATGTATAACCTATCATATGCTGTGGCGTGAAACTACACAAAACCAAAACCTAATTCAAATGATGCAGCAATGACGAGAGAGAGAGAGAGAGAGAGAGAGAGAGAGAGAGAGAGAGAGACAGAGTACCAAAAGAAGAGCAGTCCAGAGTTTGATCGTGCCCTTTGTTCCCGATCATGAAAACCCATTTCCCCCTTATGTCCTCATATGTACAGTTTGCTGGTGTATCAGCAGAGACATGTATCGCAAGGGAAGCCAATAAGGCTGCAATCTTGAACACGCTCACGGGCATCTTCGTTTTCGATCACGAGCAAGCGTGTCACATGATTAGTCGCATGATGTGCTGAACGTTCAAGAAAAAATTGGAATAGAAGTACACTTATATGATGAATGCGGAATAGCAATAGGCGGG